>PVJI01003068.1:0-135391 GCA_004026765.1 Micronycteris hirsuta
TCTCCTACCCAGCAGATCCCCCATTGAACTACTGAGCTGCCTTCTCTCGTAAACAAGTCCATTTTCCTCCACCATCTGACACATTCTATTCAATGTTGTTTCTTCAACAACCAACACTAGATACACTCAAAGAGAAGAGTTTCCTCTCTGAAGTCTTGAAGGCCCACCCTCCTAGTTTCAGGCTCTGCCTGAGGTAGTACATCTTTTCTGAATGAAGGGCACATGGGATACCCAGCCCCAACTTGAGGCTTCTCTAAGACAACCTTACCTCTGTAAAATACAGCAAAGGCTATAACTATCCAAGTTATAGAAAGTTGCTGCCAGGAAGTCTGGAGTAGCATAGCTGTACGGTGTGACGGAGAACACAACAATGCACATTAAAAAAACAGCTCTGTCTCCATTTCCAATGGTTTTGTTTCCTGTTGCCTTCCAACTTTCTCAGATAATATTATAAGAAATGGTCCTTGTGACATACCACTCAGCCATCAGATGGTACCTGTTGTCTACAAAGGTCAGATGAGACATTTAGATGGAATAGAAATCATCTCCTACAACTTTCAGTTTGATGGAACACTAACACACACACACAGTCCTTTTCTTGCAACTAATAATATCCGTTCCTTTCAATTCAGCAAATGCTGGTTAATGACCTTACTCTGAATACACTCTGCTGGATAATAAGAGGATGCAAAATTTAGTGAGAATGGTTTTACCTTCATAGAGTTAGCCATCTAATCACTCTGGAGAAATTGTATAACCATTCTAGAATTCAGCTTTACTGCCTATTGAACGAGGCGGGTACCTGTTGTTCTACAAACCACTGGTCTTGCTCCCTTGTCCCCACCACTGCCAGTGATGCTGAGGGAACAGGTTAAAAGAGGAAAGAGTTATCATTATTGCTTTTTTCTTCCATAAAAATTTAGGAGATAAAATCAGGAAACTAAGTAATATCAAAATCCAGACGAGAAGGTAAAATCCATGAAGTCAAATGTGGAAGAGTAAAATTGCTGGTAAAATTGAAAATGGGTTTTAAAGGCCAGGGCATGGATCCAAAATATAAAAGGGCGGGAAGCCAGAATCACAAAACTAAGTTGAGTAGAAACGGAGACGAGTCCAGGGCAATGTCCTAAACAGGTGTTGTCTACTTGGCATTTGTGTAGGGTATGAATAAACTAGCCACATTTAAAGAGCTTGAGATATAAAATTAAAAATTTCTGCATGAAAGGCACAAATCTGAAAGATATTTTCCTACCTCTAAAAGTTTTCACTCATCGCTATTTTGAAACATGGATGCAGATAAAGTACTTGGTTAAATAACATTATTATTATTATTATTATCACTATTTTTGTTTTAACTATAGGAGAGAATCAGCTTGAACCTCTACTATGCTAGGCTGGCAAACTGGCCAAAAGTCTGCTTTCATGCAGTGTGAATGGACTTCCTGAAAATAAATTCAACCTAAGGGGAGAAGCAGCAAATCTCAACACGCCTGAGCAAACAATAAAGGCAGGTACGTCTTCAAGGGTGAAGCTAAAAGCAGTGTGATGGCTCTCAGGAGCATCTGTCTTGTTTCAATGCCCACTGCACTCATGTTCCGTCTTCCAGAGAACCACCTGACAAAAGGTAGGGACGTGAGATCATAGAGGTAGAAAGAGAATGAAAATAAAAACTGACAAAGCGATTTTTTAAAAGTGAAATATTCATTGTGATGCAAGCAGTGTTTCTGATTAGCATCCGAAATGATAAGGAAATTTTGAGAGAGGTATTTTCACCTGCCTCATCATGGAACAGAGTTGAATTTTGGCATTTTGAGATTCTACGGCCCATGTTGTAACAAGGGACAAAGGTGACAGGAGGATATGGCAATTTCCAGTGGGTCCCCAGAGGAAGACAGTGAAACAGCAGCTGCATCCTGAAAGACACGATATGACTCTATGTAGATGTAAGACAACCTCTGAGGCCCTCATAAATACTTGACATTCTGCATGAGCAGATGGGGGAAAAACCAGGGGGATTTGGATTTTTATAGTTACTGTAGCTTCATGTATAATCATAGGCTGCTTTACATGACCTTTAAAATTACTTGAATCCAAAATATCTAAGAACAAAAGCATTGACATATTTGTGAATGAGCATATTTGCAAATAAGCATTGGCTTAAGAGAAGTTGACAGTAAGCTGTTAAATATGTATCACTAATTTTCATAGTTCAGATTCATAAAACACATGTTTCTATAATGTAAATACACATTACGTTGTCATCAAAATTAAATTTTTCAAAAATTCAAGATCCAAAGAGATTTTAAAAAGATTCTAAGAATAAATACTGAGTGCCTTTTACTCAACAATTTTTAACAGCTTCCTTCACAGGTAACCATTAAACCAAAAATAACAATTCACTCTGGGTCATACTTTCATATAAGAAATTCTCATCAGTGCTCTCTAGGGGAGTCTTGGCCTTCTCTTGCTCTTATTCTGCCATTTCTCTATTTTATTTTTATTCTTTCTTAGATATTAAACTGTTCTTGTTATTACTTAACTGTATACATTTCAATCTTTTTATTTATTTTTATTGTATTTTTCCATTACCATTTAGTCCCCTTATACCTTCTTACCCCCATAATCACCACACTGCTGTCCGTGTCCATGAGTTATTTTTCTTTTTGGCTTAGTTCCTTCACCCCATAACTAAGCCACCATCGCTGTCAGCCTGCTCTCTATCTACAAGTCTGTCTCTATTTTACTTCTTATTTCAGTTTGTTCATTTGATTTCACATATGAGTAAAATCATATGGTATTTGTCTTCTTATACTATTAACTTGGCTCCTTTTTCTATCAAATGTTAACTCATCTTTTCTGCCTTTCTCCCAAGTAATCTTATTCTCCTTCATGTGTATTCTTAAACAGTCTCACTCTTTCTTCCCTTTTTCTATCCTTTTCTTTTTACCATGCAGAAATATGCCTATGTCCTTTTCAAATAACTATTCCAAAAATATTCACATTTTCTAACTAACCCACAGGGTTCACTCATAAAACTGGGTTTAAAGTTACTTAGAGAAAGTCTATACTGTATTAGTCTATCACCTATCCTATAGATGATAGAAATCATAAATTAATAATTAAAATGGAATGAGTGTTTCACAAATTATTTTTCCTTAATATTATAGCTTCATATAAATATTTCTCTTTTTTTAAAGATTTTATTTATTTATTTTTAGAGAGAGGGGAAGGGAGGGAGACAGAGAGGGAGAGAAACAGCAATGTATGGTTGCCTCTCAGATGGCCCTCACTGGGGACCCGGCCCGCAACCCAGGCATGTGCCCTGACTCGGAATTGAACCGGGACCCTCTGGTTCCCAGCCTGTGCTCAATCCACTGAGCTACACCAGCCAGGGCTCATATAAATATTTCTTAAATGAGGCCCTGGCTGGTATAGCTCATAGGATTGAGCACGGGTTGAGAACCAAAGGGTTGCTGGTTCGATTCCCAGTCAGGGCACATGCCTGGGTTGCAGGCCAGGTTCCCAGAGGGGGTCACGTGAGAGGCAACCACACATTGATGTTTCTCTCCCTCTCCTTCTCCTTCCCTTCCCCTCTCTTTAAAAATAAATAAAATCTTTAAATAAATAAATATTTCTTGAATGAATAAATAAAATGAAAATTCTCTAAACTCTTAGGCTGTTCATACCTCTGCCTTGTATAAGTTATTAAACTATATTAGAGCTTTTCAAAATGATATTTTGTCATGACTGGTTTCTCCTTCTCTGAGGAAGCAAAAGCTTTGTTTGATATTTTCTGTGAATACATGTCACTGGCTCATCACATCACTTTGTCAGGCATGTTAAATGAAGACAATTACAGTGCCCAGCTCAGTGGGTTACTGTAGGAATTAAAAAAAATATATTACTATTAAGGCCATATCACAATTCTGTCACACAGCGTGAAAGACATGAGACAGCTTTTCTTTTCTAATACCGGCCAAAGTACAAACTTTATTTTATCATGTGAAAATTAAGGTTTAGAGAGATTAGAGACTTAGAGAGTTGTGGCCAAACAATTATTAAGAGCAGAGATGGGATTGAAAACCAGAAAGATCTAACCCTACAGCTAGTATAGACCTGCAGCTAGTATTAACCATTATAGACCTGTTCTGATTTCCTGCTCAATATTCCCTCTCCTGAGCCGCGCTAGGGTGTTACTTGACCTGCCAACAGTTGGACACCTCTCAAATGATATAGAAGAATACGGAGAGAAAAAATCAATTGACAGAGATCACTTGTTCTAGTTCAATTCCCTAATAATTCACTTATTGCTATTTAAATATTCACCTTGAACAATGTTAGACAAATGTATGCACCAGAGTATTTCATTTTCCCTCATTTTTGTGAGTGGAGTTGGGAGGAAACATCATAATTAGAGCTCTCCTTAGAGGTTACAGTTTTTAACTAGAATTTGGCATATGGAAGTATGTAAAAGTCTATTTTAAATGAAGAACAATTATATGAATAAAATATTATGGGTAGAATATTCAGTAATTCTGTTTAAAAAGAACATGGTGGACTTTGTATACAATCCTAAAGAATTTGAACTTTATGAGGTAAGCAAAAGGAAGTGAATAAAACATTGGCAAGGAACACAATTTCTTTTGGCACAAGTAACTTGTTAATGAAAACAGAACTGAAATGTTCCTAAACTGTTTTCAATCTATACTCTGCCTTTATAAAACTTTTCTCTGCCAAGAGAAGCAACATTAGTGAAATATATATAAGCTTCAAAAAGGCATATTCCCAACTCAGTATTGGTATTTGGGAAAACTAAGGTGAGAAGTTGCCAAGAGAATGATCTCAGCATGCTCCATAGTGGTCTGAATAATACTTTTTCTTAACAACATCCTTATGAAAAATGTCTATAGACTCTGAGAAATCAAAAAGTATGTTATTTCTGTAGCAGAGCTATGGCCTTAAATTTCATCTAAACTGATTATTTATCATTGTTGATCACAGATAAAACTGCTTTCTAGTTTAGACAGATAAGACTATTTTACAGCAGAAATGTTCAATGTTTTCTGAGTCTTCTGCTACTTATTTGTCCAGATACCCATTTACTGAATTTTACCAGCTGATGATAGTCAGTAGGCGGGACTCTACATTTGTAGTAAATTTTTCTCAGTATATTTTGTAGTTATTAAGCAGGTCTGTGCTTGAAGGAGAGGGATAGGATAGGGAGAAGAAATATAAATCCGGCCAATTATTAATAGCTAGTATTGGCAGCTACTGAGGTACTCATGATATCCTTCATTTGCTGCACTCAGATGGGCTGGTCATTAAATATAGGAAGGAGCATAACCCGAGAGTTATGACTCAAAACATGAGTTTTTGCTTATATAGTATGTGGAATCTAATGAACAAATAAATGAACAAAAAAAATAGAAACAGGTTCATACATACAGAAAACTGACTGACAGCTGTCACTGCAGTGGGGTATTGTAGGGCTTGGTGAAAAAGGTGAAGGGATTTAAAAAAACACCCATAGACACAGACAATGCACAGTGATTATCACAAAAAAAGTGAGGTAGGGGGAGGTAGATGTGGGTAAATGGGGGGGGGGAGTATATATTGATGAAGGAGACTTGACTTTAGGTAGTGAACACACAATACAATGTGACGAGGTCTGTCCAGAAACAGTCCACCCATTGTTAATATAACAAGACAGTTTGAACAACATGAATGAAAACTAGCAGCCAAGGAGAGTGGACCGGCATGCACATGGGTGAACAATGACGACTTCACTGTACTAGTTAGTGGGGGTGGCAGGTGCTATTCAGTGAGCATAAGTACTGTGTGGCTGTGGGATTTAAAATGACTTAGTGAGTGGAGCAACGGATCTGCATCAAACTGCATTAAGCTTGACCATTCCTCCATGGAAACTATTTGGATGATTCAGAAGGCTTTCAGGGGTGATGCTGCAGCTGTGGGCAACTGGTGACTGGCTGCTTCATCACAACAATGCACTCACTCTGCATCACGTCTCCTGCAGAGCTTTTTGGTGAAACATCAAATCACCCAGGTGACTCAGCCCCACTACAGGCCAGATTTGGCGCCCTGTGACTTCTGGCTTTTCCGAACAGTAAAATCAATCACCTTTGAAAGGAAAGAGATTTCAGACCATTGATGAGATTCAGGAAAATACAGTGGGGCAGCTGATGGTAATTCCAACAAAGGATTTTGCAGAGTTTTTTTCTTTTTTAATTTCAAAATTCTCATGTCTTATTTTCTTTTTTCGTTGTTGTTCCAGTACAGTTGTCTCTATTCCCTCCCTCCCACCCTGCTCCCCCACCCCTGCCTCCCACCATCAGGCCTACCGTCTTCGGCTTTGTCCATGTGTCCTTTATCTATCTATCTATCTATCTATCTATCTATCTATCTATTTATATATATGTATATCGGAGTGTTTTGTACAGTGGAAGAGATGCTGAGAGAACTGTGTGAGGTCCCAAGGTGCCTACTTTGAAGGGGACTGAGATGTCATTGTCCTATGTACAGTGTTTCTTGTATCTCGTATCTTCTTCAATAAATGTCTCTTTCACATTATATCGATGGATACTTTATGGACAGGTCTTGTATACAGATGATGTATGATAGAATTATATCCCTGAAACCTATATAATTTTATTAACCAATGTCACTCCAAGACATTTAATTTAGAAAGCCATGAGTCTCTCAGTGGAAGTGCTCCTGTATACGCAATGGAAATCTTCAAATCAGCAAATAAATCGCAGGATGGCAGAGTACGATGGAAGGAGAATGGCAGGCAAAAATTCTAACTGAAAATCAATGGCTACAAGCTCAAAATGTACCTATTCCCATGTTTTGTCTCATTGCTCCTCTCTTGTACTGTGCTCTCATTCATACTGTGATATGTGACATTTCCTGAACCCTGCATGTGTGTATGACTGTAAATGACTGGTCTTTTATTTATAATCTGTGTCAGGCTGTGTGTGTCTATCTCCAGGAAGCCTCCCTTATGCTTCCTTTGATGGCACTACTTGTCCCTCTGCCTCTCCATACTTAACTCCAGCAAAGTTCTTGACATGTAGACTCAAAACAGTCACACTCCCCCCTTAGACTGTAAGCTCACTGAGTTTATGAACCAAAACGTCATATAGTTTGGTTACCAGCACAGTGTTCTGGCATGTCATATGAACTTAAAAAAATATTTTAATTTTCCAATATTTATTGGAAATAATACTGAATTGACCATCAAAATCCTGAAGCCTGAGCTGCATAAGTTAGCTGAAAAAAAGAGTAGATAAGTCATGTATTAATTCTAAATGTACAATATTAGAATCACACATATTTTACAAATTCATAATACACATGCTATGAAATAACACATGGAAAAGTTCTTTAATTGTAAAGAAACATTTAACATTAATTTTAAACCAAATGGAGAAGTTATTTATATGAATTCATATATTTTACTAGTTGTTATCATCAACAGCAGAAACTGAAAATATACCCCTGATAAGTTAAATAAATATTATTTGAAAATAATCCATACAATAAGAGAAAGGGAATAGATGCATTGTTTGTACATGAGATATGAAATTAGGTGAAATAATGAGCTCATAAACTGAAAGTAGAATACAGTCTCAGGGAGGTCTTTGGAAAACTCAGAAAGTAAATAACAGTACAAAAATATGTTGGTTGATAGTGCTAACTCTATGAGGTTTTGAAGGCTTAAGAGAGTAAAGGCTGCTAAGTTTGGTCATGAGAAATTCATAGCACTGATACCTTTAGTAAGGTCTATTCAAGACCTGCCACTTTACATTGAAACAGCATTTAATTTACTTCTGCTACCAAGCAATTTGCCAGGATCTTTCACTGGATTGATTTGAACTACAGTCCCTAAGAAACAAGAATCATTAAATAATGCTTTGCAAATTTGACAGTTACTAATAGTACAGTATGATCTAATGCCTCCTGGCCTTTGCCATTTCCATCTCAGGTTTGGTTGCAAGATGATTATATTTTAAGCTTCGTTACTAAATTGTATACACTTTTCAGCCCTCTTTTCCCAATCTATTTGGAAAACACAAGGGAAAAAGCACAGCTAACCAATTAATTCCCTTAATTATTAAACTTTGCTTCTCCTTCAGCCTCTGATGGCACGCTCCACGCTGTCCGTCTCTCTGTCGCAAGCCTTCCTTCCCACCTCCTTGTGCACAGCCTTGATGGTTTGGGCAGCATGCCAGGATATCCACAGCCTTTACAAACACATTAAAAACACATTACAACCCCTTCTGCAAATCTGTCCATGTACACCACTGTGTCACATTTGCCTCTCTGCACTGCTTAACTCCTTATCTACACCTTTATTGCCTCTCAACTTAACTACTCAGCTCACTTCTGCAGTAGCCTCTCAGGGCTCGTATTGCCAAGATCTACATGTTCCATGTGAAGCTGACCACAGGCCAGCAACACCACCCCGCCACACACAACCATTTCCTCTTACAATGTCCTCTTTAGCAATTCCACTGACCACCTCTCCATTGCATTTGTTCCTAATATTTATTTTCTTGTTTTTAAAGTTGTGATAGACTTTTTATAGTTTTGCCAGTAGAAGTCTATACTCCGTAGCCCCCTCCCTGCCCAAAGCTGGCCCTCCGTAAATTACCCTGATATTGGTAAACGGAATTTCCCCCTTGTAACTCCTGTTGCCTGCAATAGTCTTCTCACCGCTCACCATCTCATTAGCTTTCCATTTGCAAGCTCGGCTGAAAGGTAGGATGTTTTTTCTCTCATCTGACTTTTAGTTTCTCATTCCCTCCTTTTCTTTAATACGATTAGAGAGGTAAACATCATTGATTGACTGAAAACCGTCTTATAATGTGAATCTCAAAGGACTAATAACACACGCATCGTAGGTCAGAGTGGTAAGCACTGTCTGTCCCTGTGTTAGACTGGCCCTGAAAGGTCACTATTTCCCGTGGAATGGTTGTTATTGGCACAGCAACACTTGATGTGCACAAAGCTTGGAGAAATGTTGTACCTAAAACCGCATCTCTTTCTATAACTTCATATCTAATATCTATATCAATAATGTGTGGCGGGCATAGCTGAATTCACATCAGACAACCCTAAGCCTTGAAACAATGTACATTCATTGCTAACATCAGAGTTTATCACGTGGTAGGTGCAGGGTAATGTTATATTTTTACTGAGTTTTAATATTGTATTGGTCCTTTCGTCCTTTCAATTTATAGGAGGACAAAAGAAAGATACGTTATATATATTTACATATACCAATACTTACATACCCTACAATTGAACAATGGTGAAGTATAGAGGAAATTAATGGATATGGTTATAATATTACTGGACACTTACTAGGTAACATGCCCTGTGCATAGCACTTGAGATCATATTATTTCTTGTGGTCCCATAAGTAGGTATCATTCTACTGTCACCCTTATTTGCCTAAAAGAAAAACAGGTTTTGAGAGCCTAAGCGTCTTGTCCGAATTGTCGTTGCTCAGAGGAGACCCTACTGCAATTCAGACTTATGTTTTCTGACACTAGAGACCAAATTCTCTCTGCAAAATCATCAAATGGAATTTCACAAGAAAATTATATCTTAATCTGGTCTTAAAGCATAAATAGAATTATGACACACAGAGATGGTCAAAAATTCATTTCAAAATTAAGGAACAAAACGAGTGTCTCTTTAAAGGTGAAAGCATACTCCAAACATGCATCATAAAGGCTTAAAGAGAAGCTCCATTCCATTTCTCAGAATTAGTGTAATTCTTTTTTTTTTTTTTAAGATTTTATTTATTTATTTTTAGAGAGAGGAGAAGGGAGGGAGAAAGAGAGGGAGAAACAGCAATGTATGGTTGCCTCTCACATGGCCCTCACTGGGGACCTGGCCTGCAACCCAGGCATGTGCCCTGACTGGGAATAGAACTGGGACCCTTTGGTTCCCAGCCCGTGCTCAGTCCACTGAGTTACACCAGCCAGGGCTAGAATTAGTGTAATTCAATAAAAGCCAAAGTTGGGGAATAGAAAGATGATAAACATCCCTACAAAAGGCAAATATGTAGCCCATTGCATTTATTGAGAAAATGCAACTAAGATATCTTTTAAACTGAAATCGGACACCCTGTGCTCATCCTAGTTTTGAGCCCAGCAACATAAACACAGAGTAAATAGTGCGCAGCCGATTGGGGGGCCGATCAACAGATCGGCAACCAGAAAGGAAACAAGGTAACTTTTTCACCAGTGAAAATATCGGAAACGAGCGAGTGCACACAACTCATAATAGTTGCAAATGTAATCAGTTTAAATATAGCATTTTATGGTTTCTAAATTTCATAAACGATGGGAAATTTAGAGCAGTTGTTACAATTACCCCCATTTCTGGAGTGGAAGCTAAAGCCGAGACACGACTTGCTGCACTGCATCCGCAACAGACTGAGACACACGCCCCAGTCATCTGATGCCAAAAGAGAAACAGTAACAGCAGCACCATGAAGTGTGTGCAAATGCCGGTCTCTTATTCACAGATACCCTTCACCATTTCAGGACAGCCAGTCTTTTCTCCACACTGGTCCAAGCAGATGGGACCACAACACTCTCCTCTGAGCTGATCCTTCTGAACAGAGGCTCACCAAGGCAGTGTTCAGAAATATATTGATGATGCCTTCTTTTGCCCTTTTCTTAAATAAAAAAACAAACAAAACAAAACAAAACACAGTTGGTTCACTGAGGGTGGAAGATTTGCAATCACCTGGCAATGTGTTCTGTGCTAGCTTACATTCTCACAGTCTGAATGGTAAAATGCCTTCATGGCTAAGGGGAACTGGGGGTCTCAGTAGTAAGGAAAGGCTTCCCAGTGTGCCCTGCTCTTACCATGTTTGCATGTTTTTTTTTATTTGTTTGTTTTAGGGATGGAATATGGTTTGCTAGATGCTACAACATATAAGGGTAACAGCTATAAAGAAAAGATTAGAAAGAATTAGAGAACATGGAAGTATACTTTTGGAAAAGCAAGCTGAGACTAGAGCTCGGTCTTGGACTCCCAAATGTCACTTCCTGGCCCATTTGATTGTACTTTGCCCTTTGCAGTTAACTTCCTACCCACTGATCTTAGGATATTCTGTATTCAGCCAGGACACAGCAATTACCCTTTATGAGGACCACAATTCTGTTATTCAATTCTTAATATCCTGGACACCTTTAGAGATCTTTTTATTATAGGCACACAATTCTCAAGCAAGAGAATAAATCATTTTCTCTATCTAAAACCCTGTGCTAAAGGTTTCAACTTCAGAGATTTGCAAACAGTGGTTTAAATAATACTTACTGCAGGTAAGCTCTCATAGGTATCTGAACCCTCCTGCCCACCTAGGGGAAGGGCTTCTTTGTATATAACCCTTCTTTTGTTCATTCCATTCCTATTGAGGGTTTTGTTTTGTTTTTTTTTTTTTTCATTAAATCAATGCCCTTTCCTACAACTTTGGTACAGAGGGTTCCTCCTTTTTTATTTAGACCTGGAGCCTCTGAACCTATTAATCATTTTAATTTGCTAACTAGGACAAAGTATAGGATGAGTGGTTTGAGAGCTCCTCATATGCAATGATTATCTAGTGTAGGCTGGGAGAAACCACTTTCATCTCCTTTTTTTTCAAACATTATTCCATTGCACTATAGACTATGCTAAAGGGAACAATCCTCTGCTGGCGGGGAATAAATGAGATGACCTTAATAGAGCTCTCTCACGTCTAATGTCTACGACTCTTTAATTCGGTTATCCTTCAGGCATGGAAGAGCTTTCCATCATTACTCCTAACTGTCTAGCTATCATTGCTACTTCAAAAAAGTCTCTCAAGTCGTGCCCCATTTTTCTGTCTCGCTTGAACTTCTGCTTCATGTCACTGGCTGCCACTGTTGATATAGCTTTTCAACCATACCCAAACCCCTTCCTGGTGTTCCTCCAGATTGTTATTGAGAAATCTGATAAAAATGTCTCTTTCCATGACAGATGTGAAAGCATTTGTTCTCGGTTTTATGACAGGTACATTCCTAGCAACACTCATTGCTGCATACTTATCTAGGTTAATATTCCAGAGATAGATACCAAGTAGTTTATATGTATAATTTATACATGGTTTTATGCTTCTCCTGTTATTTGAAATTCAGGTTTACTGTCTTATGAATGTTTATAATCTCGAATAGGCAGAGCTCTAGGCAAAACATACCCGGATGCTGTCTTCTCTGAATCAACAGTAGAGACTTGCCAGGCAAGTGACTGGATGAAATGAGAAAGATTTAAGGAAACGAGGAAAGAACAGATACACTCACACAGTACTCCTGCGACTAGTGGTGTGCAGCTGGTGTTAAATCTCTACCACTTTACGTGTAGAGTTTGGAAACTGTACACAAACCGTTGTGTTACTGAGTTACATACAGTTACTGAGTAAAAAAAAAAAAAGATTAAAAAAGTAGTAATCCTTTCCATGACAACTGACTTCAGGTGTAATTCCACATGAGCATGAACTTTAAATAAAATTGTTTTCAAATAAAGGGGAAATGCATATATTACTAAAATTTTATTTTTTTAATACTAAGCAGACCAATGCAGGTTAGTTTACTGAACCATTCTTGAGATCGTGTCTCTCAGGGACGTGCAATCAGCAAGTGGTAATTTCTTTCCAGTCCTTCATTTTATCAATGTGCTGTCTGAATAGAAGATATGGCCACTATTCCAACAGGAAAAGCGCAGCTGGGCTCCATCGCCAACTGATGTGTCCAGAACTGAGTGACTCCATAATTCCCTGTCTTATCTATACCACCCAAGGGCTGAAGATTACTCTCTGGTGACTAATATGCCCCAAATAGAAATTTCAGTTTTCTCTTACGTATTACATGATGCAAGGAATATACTTATTCAATGTAAGGTGCATTTTTGCAGTGTAAACTGTAAGAATACAAATATAGACGTTGTTACAAGTTCAGAAGTAGATGTAGGCACAGGCAAAGATAGCTCTAAATTAGATTTATTGGTTTCGAGTCCCTCTAACAAATTCTGCTGACTCTAGGTAATTAATCTTGATAAGTTTCTTTTTCTTCATGGTAAAATAAGAATTATTTAGACTGGCCTTTGGAATTCTTCTTAGTAATAAATAACATCATGAAAGTAAAATTATTGGCAAAGAGTAAATACATGATAAATGTTCATTATTGTTACATACCACACATAGTTGAAGAGTTTAACTTTGGGATAAATTTTTTATATCTTCTGTTCTGGAAACTTTAATCCAGATACATTCTCTCCTCCTCATCCCCCCGCCCATGATAAATACATAAAGGCACTTGGGCACTAAATCCAATCAATGTAGGATTCAAAGCCATGTATCTGTTCGTAGTTTCTCTTTCTCCATCTCTCTCTCTCCCCATCTAGTCCCCCCCCCCACTCCCTACCCCATCTCTCATTCTCTCAGATACAGCACCTTTGCTACATGTCCTTCTGGAATGTTCCCTTCTCCCTCTTCAGCATCATTTGGCTGGTTAATTCTTGTTATTGTCTGAGATTCACTTCAGGTGTAACCTCCATTTGGAAGCTTTTGTATCATCCCTTTCCTTGCACAGGATGTAGTAGAAAGTCATATATTTGGTGTTTTATATTTTAAATAGATATCATAATCTACAAAATTAAATGTCAATTATCTGTCAATCTGTCTGTCTCCAAATGGTCTAACAACTAGCTGAATGACAAGTAAGTATAAGTCTGTGCTTATTCTTACAAGAATTTCCAAAGGATTTCAGTGAATAATTGAAAAATGAATAAAAGCGATAAAAGTCCATGCTTTTATCAATAAATTTATTACACCAAGAACATTAACGTCTAGAACTACATGCAGTAATCAGAAATCCACCAGTGAACACTCACAAACTTACAGTTTCACAGGGCTTGGAATAAATGAACCGTGCTTCAGAGAGACTGCCATAGTCTTTGGGATGACCTCACAAGCTTACATTCTCTACCAGGGCGTTCATGTGCACTGAGAAATAAAGATACAAGATTTACAGCTAAAAGGCAATGCCTATTCTTTATAGTTAATGTGATCATTAGCACAATGAAAGAAAAATCATAAGTAAATATTAAAGTTAAACTACTAGTTAATCCAGGCTGGTGTTACGGAGGAAAGTCCTGAGAATCCTTGCAACATAAATGAGCTACTTTGGGCTGGGGTTGGGGGGCAGTGGTGGGGAGAAAATGCAGACAACTGTAATTGAACAACAATAAAGCAATAAAAAGAAAAGAATAAATAAATGAGCTACTTTCTGGCTGAGACCGAAATGGAGAGAGAAAAAATAAAGAAGATCCTGTATCCTGAGTAAGAATAATTGTTAATCATTAGAAACAAACATGGAGGTATATGATAATTAGGATATTAAAAACAAAGTGAAGCATTAAATATCAGGCCACAAATAAAATGAAAGAGAAATCCAAATGAATAAGAGGCCAAGTAGAAAGCACAACATGGAAAAATAAATTAATAAAATCTTAAAAGGAGAAGGATGAAAAAAGTGAGTATACATAAAGAAACTACAGTATCAGAGCCCCAAAGTAAGAACTTAGAATGACATGACTACAGAAACATTAAAAAGATTTCTCTTAAAACTATAATGTTTAAGAGGCTACAACATATAAAAATAAATAGCAAATATAAAAATTTCTTAATATTTACAATTTAATGATCTTGAAAATAAAAATCATACATCAGAGAAACAAAAATACAATCTGCCTATTCATATACTGCTTTAGGGATATATAGTTTTACTTTCAAAACCCTAATAATTAATATAAAAAGTCTTATATTCATCATTTCACACAATAAAATTTTCAGATAGCATGTCTGAATTACCTAAAATCTTAAATTTATTGAATTTTAAATGATGTGATTTTACCATTTGATCATAAATTAAGCAAATGAGACTGATGACATTTGGGTTTTGTTTTTTTAAGATTTTATTTATTAATTTTTAGAGAGAGGGGAAGGGAAAGAGAAAGAGAGGGAGAGAGACATCAATGTGTGGTTGCCTCTTTAGTGCCTCCTCCTGGGCACCTAGCCTGTAACCCAGGCATGTGCCCTGACTGGGAATCAAACAAGCGATTCTTTGATTCACAGGCCTGTGCTCAGACCACTGAGCTACCAGCCAGGGTGACATCTTTGTTTTTAACTTAATGGGTTATTTAGTAAAGATTTCTACATTTCTTGGATGATGTTAACATTAAAGTCCTTGATAAATTGACAAATGTTTCTATGTTTACATTCTTCATATCCTCACCCCCCAACCTGAGGAAATTTTTTCATTTCTTTTAGAGAGAGAGAGAGGGAGGGGGGAGGGAGGGAGAAAGATCAATCGGTTGTCTTCTCATATGCACAGTGACCGGGCATCAAACCCTCAACCTGGGTGTGTGTCCTGACAAAAAATCAAACCCACGAACTTTCTGTCTATGAGATAATGGTCCAGCCAACTGAGTTACACTGGCCAGGGCTATGCTTTTTTTACAATATAAATTTTAAATGTATCTATGTTTGCTAAAACTCCCTAATGAGGACACAGGCACATATACTTTGATGTCATATTTCCCTTCTGTTTCTTTGTGTTACAAGATCTTCTTAAACTGAGTCAGATATAAACACTAAGTAATTACTACACCACAAACATCATGCTCCACACACACACTATCTTCTGCATTGCCTACTTGAATATAGCAAAGGACCTGATAATCTATAGTATAAGTATGTTTCATTATGTAAGGTTTTAAATCCTTATAATTTTTACTCTATCTATATAATAGAAAAGAAGTGGGTTCATAACCTCAGGGTTGGAAAATAAGACCTCCATGTTTGTGCCCTTCCCCATCCTCCTGTGAGAACCATTTTTTATCCTGAGCTATAGAATTTCCCTCAATGCTCAGTTCCAGACATCCACTAGCAGTGAGCATGTGAGTGAAGGCTAATTTAACACCTCTAGAATACAAAAGATGCTGGGATATAATTGAATTATAGGTCAAGAGATCACAGGCATTCGTAAAAAGATCATTCAAAGAAGAAATTAGTATGGTGGGTCAAGGAGAAATTGGGGGACTAAACATACCATTTCTCAGAGAACAAGCTGTGATCTAAATACAATGCAGCCTAAATAAGCTGTGGAAACCAGGAGCACTTATTATTGCTATAGATAGCTGGAAAAGATACTTCACCTGCAACTATTCTTTTATGTGTGTTATGTATTCTTTTATGTATAAGGTTGCCATGTACAACCTTATGTATAAATCATCCGCCTTTATTATCATCTGCCTTTCCTGGATAAGCAGCCTGAGGTCCAGAGAGAATTAATAATTCGCCTAAATTAAACTGGATAATAAAAGGTAGAACTGGAAATTTGGACCAGATAGCCCAGCTTCAGAGCCAATGGTTTTAACTATAAACCCCATACCTTCTTCAGCCTACACACACATCTGTTAGAAAAATTGAATAAGAACTTGTGGGTAAAAGTGATGTTTAAAGCACTGGAAGATATAAGGAGTTAATATTAGTAATATTAACCTCAGAAATGTGTGGCAGTGATTGATGGTTAGGCATGGAAATAAGCCCACTTGTATTACTGAGTACTGGGAGTATTAGAAGACTTAATTTCACTAAACATTTTAATTTTAACATTTTATTATACTAGCTTCAAGAAACAGATCAGGGCAGTTAATGCAAAATCCCAGTGACTTTCTGTTTGTATTTTACTGCAGATATTCTTCTATTTCATCTGCCTTACCAGAAAGTCCTTGAAGGCAGAAACCCTAACCTGTACAATATGCTATACCTAGCAGGGCTGTCTCAGGGCTTTGAAGGTAAAATAGGTACTCTTTTCTTCCTTTTATTAAAAAAAAAATTATTGCTGTTCAGTTACAGTTGTCCCACCTTTTCCCCATTGCTCTCCCCTGTCCCAGCCCCACCCCCATTCCCACAGTCAACCCCCTGCCCATTGTGCATGCCCATGGCTCTTAAATGTTTATTAAATAAACAAATGTTAACTATACTTCCACTTACATTGGGATTTTACTCAAACAAAATGTCAGCATCATTTTCAGAAGGCGTAGTTTTAAACTTGTTTAGAGTCTCTTAACCTGTGCCGAGAACATGTTACAGAAAGAGAAGTCTCCCGAGGTCCCAGCTCCCCTTCACCCCCACCCACCAACACATGCACACCTTCTCGGGTGACAGTCGCCATCACAGTCCTGAAGGCGGAGAAAGCAGGGCTTAACTCGACTGTTCCTCAATACCTGCATCTCTACTGAGAAGAAGGGGAATTGGTTATGACAGTTGCCAGAATGCAAGAAAATGACCTGGAAAGCTGATAATGGGCTAAACTAAAGTATCTGCTTTTAAAGAAACAGGTTTACATATGAACAACTTAACAGCAAGCCAAATGAACAGAACAGTGAAAAAAGCAATGTAGAACTGCAAGATCCTTTTCTAGAAAACCAAAGTTCATCTATACATTTTCTTCCTTTTATAGTATGTGTTTAAAAAATTCATAACATTCCTACATGTAGGTTTACAGTAGTAGAAAATTAATTGTTTTCCCGTGGGAGTTTAAAGTTCCTGCTAAGATACCAACAAAGGTAAAGTATTCACTTTGGCAAGTTTACCATTATTGGTAACTTTACAACTCCTTCAATGGCAATACCAATTGATTTGAAATTATCATTTTAAAAAATTCTCTGTACCTGAAGGTATACTGTATAGTTGAACAAACAAGGTAAAATAGCTACACAGAAAAGCCCCGGTTGAAATTGAAACCCAAATGGATACCATAATCACTAAGTTATAAACACAGACTCATAATTAAAAGTAATTATTGAGATAATCCTGGTGGCAGGAGCAAGCAACATGTCTGTGTTTATGAGCTAGCACACCCTAATACCCAACAGCAGTTCGCTCTGTACTCATGAGAAAAGTTTTAATCTTGAGTGTGTCAATTGTATCTTTCCTTGATATTTTTACTGTTTTTTCCTTAAAAAAATGACTGGAGTTTAAACTAGCACTTTGAAATGTTGCTCTAAAATGAATCTATCCTGTCATGGATTTATAGGTTGGACTGAAGTATATTTTAACCGCACGGCTTGGTTATTTTTATGCTATTTTAGATGTTTCTAAAAATTTTCAGTGTCAAGCCACATAAATTTCAAGTGTCCCTTAAAGCCATTTAGACATTTTTCTCATTACTGATGATGAGGAAAAATCATTTTTTTGGAGGCAGCAGTACATGGGCTTTACTATCTCATTTACCCTAGATATGAGTTTGTTTCATTCCCAATTTTTATAGGCAATAATGCAGCTGTGCAAGCCATTTGCCAATTGTTACTCTCTTCTTTGTGTGTGCACAGTAAGTGATTATGATTTAACACTCCAACACTCAGGCAGACCGTTCCTCTTACCCACAGATTCCCGCAGAGAATAGGCACCAGATCTTTCTGAATATTTATGAATGTCCATATTCTATGGGACTTTCCTAGTTGCCCAACTGTCTTCTGAGTCCACAGTAATAACAAAGAACCAGGAACAGAGATCTTCAAGCTCCACCCGCGACGCCTCCCCACACAGCAGATACTCACATGCTCAGTGCACTGCAAATGTGAAATAGGCCCGGGGTTATTCCTCTAACACCCCTTCCTCTTCACTCAAGGGAAAATCAACACATAAAAATAAAGAGAAATAGAGTTATATTTAAAAAGTAGCTCAAATATAATCTAGTGTTTTTAAGTAAACTCTAAAATGTATTATATTTTGGAAATACTATCCCTGGAGACTACAGCGTCAGTGAGGGCTGACGCAAGGGAAAGGCAGAGTTGGCAGGTGGGATGAGGTTGGGATGGGGGACAGTGGTCAAGAGCCACACCTGGCAGCAGCTACCAGCAAAATGGTGACATCAACACAGAATCCAGAAATGTTTCAAACACTTTGGCTCCCCCCAAGATGGGAAACTAGCAAGGCTGTGAGCTATTCCCTCAAAAATCAACACAAGAGAAAATACAGAAAAAAAAATAAGGAAAGGTGAATTCCAGAGAATAAGTTAAAAAGAAAAAGAAAAGAAAACAAATAAAAACACACAACCCATCTTCCGGGAGCCTAGGGCTATGCTGAAGGAACTGTCAGAGTTAAGAAGGGACGGGAGGAACGTGGCTACAGGCTGGCGAAGGCGGTGAAAGACAAATACCATATGATCTCACCTTTAACTGAAACCTAATCAACAAAACAAACAAGGAAGCAAAATATAACCAAGACACTGAAACTGAGAACAGGCTGACAGTGACCAGAGGGGAGAGGGGAGGGGATAATGGGGGAAAAGGGTGAAGGGTTTACAGGAACAACTATAAAGGACACATGGGCAATAACAAGGCAAAGTGGAAACAGGGGAAGGGGGTGGGGAAGGGTTGGGGGGAAAGGCAGAAAACTGTACTTGAACAATAAAAAGAAATATAGGCAAAAAAATAAAAAGAGTGAATGAGGTAGCAATATAAGGATTACTTTTGGAAAAGCTTTTAAAATTCCTCATGTCATACTTTCCCGGGTCACTTGAGACAGTCTTCCTCCCTTCATTGCAGGAATGCGCCGGGCTGTGTTTTCCAGTGCCAGGGTCTTGTGGGTAATGAGCAAAGCAATGCAGGGGTGAGGAGCGAGTGAGCACAGATGCAGACTGAACAGCTCTCCTTGAATGTTGACTCCTCTACACTCCCCTTCTTCTTATAAACTATTCAGACTGCCTTCCCCAGCAAAGTTTTTGCTTAGTGGTTAAAGATTTAAGTCCTTGCCAGATTTTTCTTCTCATGGGTGATAACAAATAGAAGTGATCAAAATTGATTTTGTACTTAATGAAGCTCTCTGCTCTATCCTTTAACTCAGCAGGACTGGGCCTGGCCTTGGGCCCTTCCTCATTACACAAAACCAAGGAGAGAAGATGTTATTCCTAAGAGAACAGTTTACGAAGCTCAAATCATACCACCCTGGACTGCCAATAAGTTCCTTACTTCAAAAGAAATGCACTGGATACCATATACTATTTAAATCAGAATTATTAGAACACAGGAAGCAGTCATTTAGACTATGTATAAGAAATATTCAAAAGGCAATAAAGGGAGGGTACTGACATTATGACACAGATAAATAAATCATAAATAAAATAAATTGTAGCATTGAGTATAAAATATACTAATGGAAATCAGAACTGAGTATGTTAATTAAAGCCACTGATACATAGGAAAAGTAGGTGAAGGAATCAAGTTTGGGGACCAAAAAAAGTGAGCTGATAAAGCAAATTGAAACTCTAACCCAGAAGACACAAGAAGAATGAAGAAACTAAAGATAATGTATCATAAGAGCGGAAAGATGTGAAAGAGAATTTAAATGTGTCACGATACATACCAAGCATCCTAAAAGGAGAAAAAATTAAAAATGGATATGAGGAAATAGATTTAAAAAATAGGTAAAAAGCCTGTATTAAAGATAAAAGAGACCTGAGCTTAAACTGTCAGAAGAAAAAAGGAAAAGTACAAATTTAGACATATTATGGAAAAAAATTTTAAATATCAAAGAAAAGGAGAAAATTCTAAATGTTTTTAAAAGAAAAAGCAGGTTACATCTAAAGAACAGGTATCAGAGTGGCATCAAAATTGTCACTAGTGACCTTATATGTAAGAAAAGAATGGAGATTTTTATGTTCAAGTAATAATTTTGAAACAAATTTTCGATGATGTGTAAATGGTGATAAAAGCATTTCAATCAGCCCGGCTGGGGTAGCTCAGTGGATTGAGCGCAGGCTGGGAACCAGAGGGTCCTGGTTCGATTCCCAGTCGGGGCACATGCCTGGGTTGCAGGCCAGGTCCCCAGTGAGGGCCATGTGAGAGGCAACCATATATTGCTCTTTCTCCCTCCCTTCTCCTCTCTCTGAAAATAAATAAATAAAATCTTAAAAAAAAAAAGCATTTCAATCATAAATTGCCTCAACTCATTTTCTACATGAAGTAAAATACTTTTAAGGTGAAATACTAAAGCAACAAGAAACACATGAAATCTGCTAATAGTATGTGCTAATTCACACCCTTAATTGGGTGTTTGGTACATTTTATTCATTAAGCTATTACAGTTGTCCCATTTTTTCTCCCCTTTCTCCCCCTCTGCCCTGTGCCACCCCTCCCTCCAGCATCCCCTCCCCTCAGTTCATGTCCATGGGTCGTACATATAAGTTCTTTGGCTTCTATATTTCCGGTACTATTCTTAACCTCCCCCTGTTATCTTGTACCTACTAATTATGTTTCTTATTCACTGTGCATTTTTCCCCCCTCTCCTTCTCCCCGCTCCCCACTGATAACCCTCCATGTGATCTCCATTTCTGTGATACTGTTCCTGTTCTAGTTGTTTGCTTAGTTTTTGTTTTTTAGTTTAGTTGTTGATATTTGTAAGTTTGTTATCATTTTACTGTTCATATTTTTAATCATCTTCTTTTTCTTAGATAAGCCCCTTTAACATTTCATATAATAAAGGCTTGGTGATGGTGAACTCCCTTAACTAAACCTTATCTGGGAAGCACTTTATCTGCCCTTCCTTTGTAAATGATAGCTTTGCTGGTTAGAGTAATCTCGGATATAGGTCCTTGCCTTTCATGACTTCAAATACTTCTTTCTAGCTGCTTCTTGACTGTAAGATTTCTTTTGAGAAATCAGCTGATAGTCTTATAGGAACTCCTTTGTAGGTAACTGTCTCCTTTCCTCTTGCTGCTTTTAAGATTCTCTCCTTATCTTTAATCTTGGGTAATGTAATTATGATGTGCCTTGATGTCTTTCTTTTTGGATCCAACTTCTTTGGGACTCTGAGTGTCCTGGACTTCCAGAAAGTCTCTTTCCTTTGCCAGATTGGGGAAGTTATCCTTTTCTTAAAAAATAAAAAAAATTCAAATACTTGCTCTTCCTCTTTTCCTTCTGGCAGTCCTATGATTTGGATGTTGGAATGTTTAAAGTGTCACAGAGGTTCCTCAGCCTCTCCTCACTTTTTTGAATTCTTGTCTGTTCATTCTGTTCTGGTTGGATGTTTGTTTATTTCTTCCTTTCATTCCAAATCATTGATTTGCATCACTGTTTCCTTTCCTTCAGTGTTGGCTCCTTGTACATTTTTCTTTATTTCACTTTGTATATCCTTCATTTCCTCCTTTATTTTCAACAATACTCAGTGTCTGTAGCATCATGATTACCAGTGTTTCGAACTCTGCATCTGATAGGTTGTCTAACTCCTGGTCACTTAGTTCTTTTTCTGGATTTTTGATCCATTCTGTCATGTGGGCCACATTTATTTGTCTTGGTGTATCTATTACATTGTAAAGGGAAGAGCAATAAGCATTTTCCAGGGCAGGGTTGTGATGCTGTATGTGGGGGAGGGGTCAGAGAGGGAACAATACTGCTTGCTAGCTTACTCAGCTCTCACCCCACTTTCCGTCACTGATTCCCAGGTGGGTGGGCTTGTGTAGGTTCTAGGATCCTGTGGACCTCTCTAACAGACTCCTGTGAGACTGGAAGTTTCTCTTGCCACTGAAACCCCCACGGGTTTTTACAGTCAGAGGTTTTGAGGCTTTGGTTTCCCTGTGCTGGAACTCTAGGTTGCGCAGTCTGTCTCACTCCCCACTTGTTCCTCCCAGCTTATCTGCCCATGAATGTAGGATATTCCAGTCTACCAGCTACCAATTTGCCTGCCTGGGACCACAAGCCACTGCCTTGTCACAGGCCCTCTCCACCCCTCCTCCTGGTCTGTATGATTTTTTCTTCTTTAACTCCTTGGTTGTCAGACTTCCCCATACAGTTTGATTTTCTGGCAGTTCCGGTTATTATTTGTTTTTAAGTTGATTGTTATCTTTCTTTTATTTGTACTAGTAAGCCAAGTATATCTACCTACACCTCCATCTTGGCTGGAACTCCCCTGCTGATGTGTATTAGTGTTTCTAATAAAGATTAAGACCAAAGGAAAAAAACTGAAAATTATATATACAAGGTCCATCCAGAAAAAGTCCAACCATTGTTAATATAATGAGAATGGTTAGTGCAACATCATGAACTTTGGCAGTCAAAGAGTGTGCACAGGAATGCACATGAGTGAACAATGACAACTTTACTGTACTAGTCAGTGGGGGTAGTAGATATTGTTGAGTGAGTACATGTACTATGTGGCCATGGCATTCAAAATGACTGAGAGAACTGAACAACAAATATATTATCAAAATTTGCATCAAGCTTGAATATTCCTTTACAGAAACTATTCAGATGATTCAGAGGGCCACGGCTATGAGCAACTGGTGATTGGCAGCTTCATCATGACAACACGCCCACTTATGCATCACGTGTTGTGCAGAATTTTTTTTGCAAAGTATCAAATCACCCAGGTGACTTAGCCCCTCCATAGCCCAGATTAGGCACCCTGGGACTTCTGTCTTTTCCCAAAACTAAAATCACCTTTGAAAGGGAAGAAATTTCAAACTGTTGATGAGATTCAGGAAAATATGATGAGGCAGCTGATGGAGACTGGGAGAACTGTGTAAGGTCCCAAGGTGCCTACTTTGAAAGGGACTGAGGTGTCATTGTCCTATATACAATGTTTCTTATATCTTATATCATCTCCAATAAATATCTCTATTTTTCATATTACATGGCTGGATACCTGCTGGATGGACCTCAGATGAAGTCGAATTAAAGACAAAGAGCTTTAGGTGACAGAAATTATAGGTGAAAAAGAAGAAACATAAGAGAGGACTAAACTATTTGAGCTGGAAAAGGAAAGATATAGATAATTATGTATTTAATAAGTTAGTGGCAGTAATTAATATGAATCTCCAATAAATAGCAACAACCTAAGAAATAAAAATAAAATCACTTTTTCTTATATCCAGAATATATCATCAATCCAAAAGAAAAGGAGTAATCTTTGTAAATCAAAAGATTACAATAAGTAGCCCTGGCTGGTGTGGCTCAGTGGATTGAGCGCGGGCTGGAAACCAAGCGGTCCCGGTTCGACTCCCAGTCAGGGCACATGCCTGGGTTGCGGGCCAGG
This sequence comes from Micronycteris hirsuta, assembly GCA_004026765.1. Taxonomy (NCBI): domain Eukaryota; kingdom Metazoa; phylum Chordata; class Mammalia; order Chiroptera; family Phyllostomidae; genus Micronycteris; species Micronycteris hirsuta. The sequence continues at coordinate 24,155 of PVJI01003068.1, forward strand.
TCCCCATGAGGGCCATGTGAGAGGCAACCATACATTGCTGTTTCTCTCCCTCTCTTTCTCCCTCCCTTCCCCTCTAAAAATAAATAAAAGAAATAAATCTTAAAAAAAAAAGATTACAATAAGTAAAATATATAAACAAAATGTCAAGTAAGTCCTAATAATTTTAGAGTAAAAATATTGAATCACTTATTAAGACAAATGAACTCAAATAAGATTTTTAAAATATTGTTCCAAGAATGAGTCAAGCATTAAATTAAAAGTTTAAATATAAGATAAATAAAAGATTAAAGATAAAAAGTTAAATAGAAGATAGCAGAAAGATTAAAAACAAATAGAAAGTGATATACCAAAGATATATGAAAGGAAGCTGGAATGGAAATATTAATAACTGACATAAATAGATTTTTAAGACACATGATATCAGAAGTGACAGGGAATGTGTTATATATTATAAAAAGGAGCAGCAAACAAGACAATAGAGCCATCATAAACATGCATATATCAGTCTCAAAACATGTCTAGCAGAATTATGCACAAAAGAGCTAAGCCTAATATTGCAATCAGAGACAGCATTATGTGTCTATCAGAAACTGATCATTCGAGCATAAAACAAAGCATACAGGGATGAAGGTGAACATATAGCCTAGTCTGTTAATCGACTTTATATATTTCACATACCTTATACTATTTACTTCTCACAAAACTTCTGTAAGGAATGTATTTTTATCTTTAATGAAATTCAAATTAGAAAGGCTGAATAATTTGCCCCACTCAAGGACCATTCAATGGGAGTTCTGGCTTAAGAATCCCCTCACACCCCGACTGGCGTGGCTCAGTTGGTTGGACATGATCCTGCAAAGCAAAAGATTGCTGGTTCAATTCCTGGTCAGGGCACATGCTGGGTTGCAGGTTTGGTCCTTGGTCAGAGCACATATGAGAAGCAACTGATGGATGTTTCTCTTCTTCTCTTTCTCTCTCCCTTCCCCTCTCTCTAAAAATAAATAAATAAATAAAGCCATTTTTTAAAAGTAATCCTCTCATTATCTGACTAGATATCAATCCCAGTTGCCTCCTGACATGCCCATCTCACCAGAGAAAAACAAAGCTCTCCCAATCCACACACACACTTGCAATCCACACACATACACACTCCCAACCTACACACACACACTCCCAATCCACACACTCCCAATCCACACACACACTACCAACCTACACACACACACTCCCAATCCACGCACTCTCAATCCACACACACTTCCAATCCACACACACACACACTCCCAATCCACACACTCCCAATCCACGTACACACTCCAAACCTACACACACACACACTCCCAACCTACACACACACACTCCAGACCTACACACACACACTCCCAATCCACACAATGAGTCAATAATGAGCAAGCTGAGAACAGGAACAATGCCACTGTCATCAGGGAAAAAGAGTCTTATTGACTTGAAGCAAGTAGATAAAAGTGTATTACAATGCGGTCATTTAAGAGGATGTGTTAGGCTCCTTATACTGATGTTCCAAAGCTTTTCTTTATTAACGTGAACTTGGGTTAGTTAGTCAACTTTCCTAAGCCTAGTTTCTTCATCCTTAGAGCAGATATAAAAAGCAAACCCTCATGGAATTATTTGGAAGATTAAAGTGATGGCGGGAAAATGGAGACAACTGTATTCCAACAACAATAAAAAAGAAATTAAAAAAATAATGAAATAAAACATACTAAGTTCCATGCCTGACCCAAAGTAGTTACTAAATAAAAAATAAAAAAATAAAACTTGTATAATCATTACTTGGTAAGAGATTTGATAGAATTGGCAATTGCTTGAGCAGAAGACGTCTAATAGTTGATTTCTACCCTAAGAAGGTGGTACTTGAAAGGGCCCAGTGGTGTTTAGTTTCTTAGTGCTTAATGGAGAAATGCCCTTTGTCACTTCAGAAAAGAGACTGTGAGTCTGAATTATGCTTGCAATAATTCAGGTCTCGGATGAGGAAATGGTAAGGTCAGAGTTCAGTAACACAGTGATCCTGTCCCCTTCACCTATTGCTATTATTGAGGGGCAAGTCCACTGAGCAGAAGACTTGATGTTACAAGAAGTTTCTGGTAATCATTGTTTCACAGTACACCTGGCTGGTAATAAAAACAAGGAATGGCTGCATTGAGAATCCAAAAGTTTGTGTATCTCAGTATAAACTTAGTCAGAACAGAATGTAGTAAAGGGTCTTGGATTACTGCTGAATTCCAATCGTACTGCCAGAAACCGGGAATTGTGGAGCAGTGTCTGTCACACCGCTGACTAGGGAACAGACGAGAGTTGCTTTTCAGTGTGTGGCCTGTAGACCAGTAGCATCGGCATCAGTAAGGGGCTTGTTAGAAATGCAGAATATTAGATCACACCAGAACTGCAGTTTCAGAATCTGAGTTTAACAAGATTAACAACGGGAGGGGTGAGGAAGGTGACAGAGGGTGCGGGGGATGAAAGGTGACAGAAAGAGACTTGCTCCAGGTGGTGAGCACACAGTAAATGTACAGATGATGTGTTATAGAATTGTACACTTGAAACCTGTATAATTTTATTAACCAATGTCACCCCAATTAATTCAATAAAAAATTAAGTATAAAAAATACAATATTCTCAAGTGATCGAAAACACTTTCGAGTTTGAAAAACCACTACTACATACAGTTGATCCTTGAACTATGTAGGGATTTGGGGAACTGACATGACCCTTTCCATTGTCAAAATTTGTGTATACATTTTGACTTTCCCAAAATTTAACTACTAATAGTCTGCCTACTGTTAAATGGAAGCCTTGCCAATAACAAAATTGTCAATTTGCACATATTTTGTATGTTATACGTACTCTATACTATATTCTTAAAACAATGTAAGGTAGATACAAGAAAATATTAAGAAAGTCATAAGGAAGATAAAATACATTTACAGCACTGTATTGTATTTATCAATATCATAAATTTACATCATCTCTTTTAGTCTACAAAGTTTGTCTGCAAGTTGTTTTCAAACTGTTTATTGAAAAAAATCCATGTGTAAATGGACCTAAGCTATTCAAACCTGTGTTGTTCGAGGTTCAGCTGTGCTGAATTCTGATATACAAGCTTGGGAAGCAGATGATGAAGGCTGTGGGAATAATCCTGGTGAAGAATGATTGTGGTCAGATCTGGGGTAGTGATGGGAAGTACTGAAAGGAATCATACTTAATATATTTATATCTGTCCAGAGGGTATCCATCCATGTAATATGAAAAATAGAGATATTTACTGAAGAAGATACAGGAGATAAGAAACATTGTACATAGGAAAATGACACCTCAGTCCTCTTCAAAGAAGGCACCTTGGGACCTCACACAGTTTTCCCAATCTCCATCAGCTGCCCTATTGTATTTTCCTGAATCTCATCGACAGTCTGAAATCTCTTCCTTTTCAAAGGTGATTTTAGCTTTGGGAAAAGCCAGAAATCACAGGGTGCCAAATCACTGGGCCATAAGGGAACTGAGTCACCTGGATGATTTGGTTTTGCCAAAAAAGTCTGCATAAGACGTGATGCATGAGCAGGTGTGTTGTTATGATGAAGCTTCCAATCACCAGTTGCCAATAGCTGTGGCCTTCTGAATCATGCGAAGTTTCTGTGGAGGAATGTTCAAGCTTGATGCAAAATTTGATGTATATTTGTTGTTCAATTCTCTGTTATTTTTGATGTGATGGCCACACAGTACACATGCTCATTCAATGGTGTCTACTTTTCCCACTGACTAGTACAGTGAAGCCATCATTGTTCACACATGTGTATTCTAGTCCACTCTCCTTGGCTGCCAGGTTACACTGATGTCATTCAAACCATTCTCATTCTATTAACAATGGTTGGACTTTTTCCAGACAGGCTAAAGTGTATATATATATATATATATTTGTGTGTGCGTGTGTGTGCATCTATATACATATACGTGTATGTGTAGGCACACACACACATACATACACATATATAATTTATTACTTAGCTTCTCTAGAGAGTGATTTGAGGCCATGGTCCTTTGTTTTGATGAGCGAACTGGCTACTAGATGAGCTTTCATCTTTTTTGTTTTGTCTCTGGTCAGTTTAGTCTCTTTGAAACTATTTACCTTCATGTGATTGGAAGAATAAAATATGTGTGAAGTTGTCCATCCTTCAGAATCTAGTCCTCTACCATGGAGAAGCCTAATATTGGATTACAGCTACTCTGCTCTAATCATTAGAACAAGCACTTTCCTCTCCATTCTGTTATGTCTGTCTTCACCTACCTCCTCTTAACAAGAGATGGCAAAATATCAAAGATTAGGATGATGGTGTAGGACTAGGTGAAAAAAATACAACCAATCACTTAATTCTTCACTTGGCTCCAGGAAGTAAAATCTGACTAATTCTAGGCAAAATGACTTCTCAGGTGCCAGGAATTCCACAAAAGAATTTGCTGCAGTACCCCTAGACTATCTCCAGGGGATTTCCTCCCAGACTATCTTCTGTACAGATGTCCCTCTATAAGCTGTTTCATAGCAGCACAATTTACAACAGCCAAGTATTGGAAGCAATCTAAGTGCCCATCAGTAAATGAATGGATCAAAAAACTATGGTATATTTACATGATGGAATACTACATAGAAGAAAGAAAGAAGGAGCTCCTACCCTTCATGACAGCATAGATGGATCTGAAGAGCATTATGCTAAGTGAAATAAGCCAGATGGTGAAAGACAAATACCATATGATCTCACCTATAAGTGGAACCTAATCAAGAAACAAAGAAGAAAGCAAAATATAAGCAGAGACATTGAAATTAAAAACAAACTGAGAGTAACCAGAGGGGAGGTGGGAGGGGAAAATTGGGGGAAAGGGGGAAGGTTTTTCAGGAACAACATACAAGATGTATAAAGGACACATAGACAAAACCAAGGGTGGGGGTAGGATCAAGGGTGGGAAGTGGGGATGGCTGGGGTGGGGGGGTGGGGGAAAATGAAGACAACTGTACTTGAACAACAATGAAAAAATGTGAACAAAAAATAAAGTAAATGGGGCTTTCTACCTCTGGCCATGACTGTGTCAGTGGTGCTAGACCAGCCCTCCCACTGAAAACAAATAGAGCATGACATAGGAAACAACAGCTTGCAGACACTGAACAGGCAGTGCTGGACTGTGAGATATGAAAGAAAAAATAGCAGAGTAAGCTCTTTGACCGTCAAGTAGGTATTATGCCTGGAGGCACGTTCCAGTATAGGTTTTAGGAGAGGGGATCCAGGCAGAGCACAGTAGCCTCATGATCCAATTTCATACTTATAATATCATATTTATTGTAAAAAGACTGAACATTTTCTCCTAAATTCTGGATTTAAGCACAGATCTTCACTATTTCAGTGCCAATTCAATACTGTGTTGGGGTTCCTAGCCAGTTCAATTATGCGCACAACTGGAAAGGACAAAGAAAAACTGTTTGTATTTTCTAGTAATAATAATAATTTATGTAGAAAACACTAAAGACACTACAAAATCCTGCTAAAATTATAAATAAATTTAACATGATCACAGGACACAGGACTAATGCAGAGAATTGTGTTTAAACATACCATCAATGAATAATTGGACTTTCAAGTTAAAATGCAATTTAGAACAGCATTAAAATCATGACTTAACCATATATTTCACATGTATAATATCTTTACACTAAAAATTACAAAATATTCCTGAGGGAAATTAAAGAAGGCCAATATAAATGGGAAAATGTAATGTGTTTGAGGATAGTAATGCTTGCTATTCTTAAAAAGACAATTCTCTCTAAATTAGGTGATAGATTTATATAAATTCTACTCAAAGCCAATTGTAAACATTGACAACCTGGTAAAATGTATGTGAACACGCAAAAAACAAAGTATAGGCAACATGATTTTGAAACACAGCAAAAAACAGCATTTATGCTACTTCTTTTGAGTTCTTAGAGAGCTATAATAATCAAGATAGTGTGGTATTGGTGTAAAAATAGGAACAGACATTGATGAGAAAGAATACAGGAAACCCACATGCTTATGGACAATTGATTTTCAACAAGGTGTAAAAGTACTTCCATGGGAATAAACAGTGCTAGATATTTGTCACTTGACAAACAATGCTGGATTTCCTTTATAAACAACAAACATTGGACATGTAATTAGACTAAAAGTGACTCTTAATCCCTAGTATAAAAGCTAAAGATATAAAACTTTAGCTTTTTTTAAAGGTTTTATTTATTTATTTTTAGAGAGGGGAAGGGATGGAGAAACATCAGTGTGTGGTTGCCTCTCACATGGCCCCCATTGGGGACCTGGCCCACAGCCCAGGCATGTGCCCTGACTGGGAATCAAATCTGTGACCCTTTGGTTCACAGCTCATGCTCAATCTACTGGGCTACACGAGCCAGGGCAAAAACTTTAATTTTGAACTAGTAAAACTTGGGTTATATAAAAACTAAAGGTATAAAACTAAGAAGAATGCACAGTAAAAATGATAAACTTGAAGTATAAAAAGGATTTCTTGGACAAGACACAAAAAACAATAGCCATAAAAGGAAAAACTGATAATATATATTAATCAAATTTAAATTCCACCTGCTCTTCAAAAGTCACCGGTAAGCAAAGAAAAAGACAAGCCTCAATGGGGTACAAATAATTGCAATCTGAAAACTTGTATCTAGAATATATAAAGAACTCTTAAGATAGAATAACAAGAAAATCATTGACTCAGTTTAGAGTGGACGAAAGATTTGAACCGATATATCGTGCAAGAAGATACGTAAATGTCAATAAATACACAAAAAAATGCTCATTATGAAAATTTAAACTACAATGAGAGTCTATGATATTCTCATTTTAATAGCAAATATTAAAAGGTTGATCATACCAAGTCTTGGCAAGCATGTGCACCAACTAGAGTGCTCATGCATTTTTTTTTTTTTTGACAGGTAAAATAGTACAGCCGCTTTGGAAAACAGTTTGGTAATTTCTTATAGAATTAATCATACACTCATGTAGCAGACACTAACATGCTGCTCAGATTTTCCTCCAAGAAAGCACACATGGACCAATTGTAAGGAGTATCTTTAGCTGATAGTTTCCAGCTCTTAGCACTGCAATGGACTGCCTTAGCTTTCAATCTGAGATTCCGCTGTTCTCATTGTGGTGCCCAATCAATGACTAAGCAAGGAAGTAACACAAGAGCCTATGCCTTCCTGTACTACAGGAGATTCCTTTAATTGGAGATTCCTGATCTGGAATATCCTGTTGGGTGATCATGGACCTTTTCAGGTCTATGTTGCTGTCTGATAGCTTTCCCTACCAATCCGGTTTCGGTCCTTTTCTTTTCAGAGGTGTTACTCCCCAATGAAACCTTTGCACTCCTCTTTTTCTGTGTCTGCTTTCCAGAAAAATCCAACTTATGACAGTTGGCACTAAGAGTGGTGTGAGAAAAAGTTATAAAATGGGGTTGCGGACTGGATTATCTACCTACTAGCTGGGAATGAAGTCTCCATCCTGGTGGTAGGTGGTATAAAGGCAGTTCCTGGCATAAGATGGCAACTCAGTTGTTAACATTTCATCTGCGGTGAGCTGGGTAATGTGGTAGAGGAGAATGCAACAGTGCATGTGATGATAAATGAAGGATAATGGAATTGGGTGGTTATTACCAAGTTGCCTTGATGCCTTCTAGGCAGATAATTAAAAGTTGAAGACAATTAACAAACTGATAACTGAGTATAAGAGTCACAAAGTTCTTCTTATAGCTTATAAAGAAGCTTTCATTTTATGCAGTGAATGAGCATGAAACAACTGAAGATAAAGTCAAGGCAAATATGTGTTTTTCCAAAATCAGGTTCTAATTTGGAAAACCAAGGATCCTGACACACAGGATGGGGATATTTGGGTGGATGATCCCAAATGTTTACTTCTCAGGTTTCTCTAAACATTCTGGGCCTCTAAAAGTGGCTCATCTTTCCAATTAAGCTAGTGCCCTGCCTATGAAGAAGAATAATACAAAAGTATTTCACCCAAAAGACAAAAGTGACTACCTCAAAAGTGCCCACACCTCCTCCCCCAGGCAGCAATTCCTATAAAACCTATGACCAGGGTTGATCACAGTGTAACCTTCAGGGACAAGCCATGCCTAGTAAAGGAGAAAAGGGGCTTTATGCCAAAGATGCTGCCTTTCTCAGAAAATACAACCTGAGACATCATATGATCTAGTAATTCTCTCCCCAGATGTTTACCAAAGAATATCAATAACTTAGTTCTCTGAAAAGCAGAGATCAAGATGGCCAAGGTCAAGAGATTTATTGGAAGAAACTCATGTAAATAGACAATGGGGAATTTATGTGGTGAGAGCCTCCAGAGCATAGCACAGGTGTGACACGTGTGAATAAAAGAGAACAAAGTATGAATCCAACAGGGATCATCTCACACTGTAGTTTCGAGAAAGTCTCTTCCTGACTGATGGGATACCCCAAGAAAATATGGGCTGCCAGAGAAGACCTGTATGGATGAAAACAGCTTAGCTGGGGTCTTAGTCATTGGCTAGAAATAGCCTTGGGGAATTGTGATGGCACCACGGCCACTGCAGATCGAAGCAGATCAAAGGTGTGACAGCTGGAGATTTTCAGCAACTGCGCTCCCTGGAGCAAGCTATCTTGACAGGATGTCTGAGCAGCACATTTATATGTCCATAAAAATAACATATGACTACACAGAGACTCTACACAAATGTTCATAGACGCTTTTATTCATAATAGCCCAAAGCAGCAAAACAATCCAAATGTCCGTCAATAGGCAAATGGTTAAACAAGCATGACATATCCTTACAATAAAATGTTACTCAGGAATAAAATGAGACAAACCACTTATGTGCAGCAACACGGGTGAATCTCAAAAGTTTTGTGCTGACTGAATGAAGCCAGAGAGAAGGTGCTGTACTATATAATCCTATCTACATAAAGTTCTAGAACAAACGAAGCTCATGTATAGTGATAGACATTTGATCAGGGGTTATCTGGGGCAGGAATTTTAGGGGAATTGATGACAAAGAGTCAGAAGAAAATTTTCAGTGGTGATGAATGTTCACTATCACAATTGAGGCAATGATTACAAGTATGTATACTTTGGTAAATTTATTAAGCTGTACTATGAAAATGCTTATATTTTAGTGTATACTTTAGTATGTATTTATGTAATGGTTTTACATGTTATATAAATTATACATATATTTTAAAAATAAGTCATTACTTGAATACTCTTATATTAGAAACAGCCCTTCTTTTCCTATATCAACTAAGTATAAAAATTCAATTCCATAAATATCCAAGAGGAGCTACTAGTTCATGTTTCCCAATGGCAGCACTTAAAAAACAATTTTTAAAGTATACGTTTTTCTTATTCCAGAAATTAAGCATGGAGGCTCACAATATTAGTTATCTCACTTATCAACAGCACAGCCCTATGGGGCAGAGGGAAGTCCATGAGATGACAAATTCTGAGCTCTTCCCTGGTGCTCTATTATCTCATATTTTTAAAGCATACAATAAAGCTAGAAAACCCTTCCCTTCATCAGTTTACATACTGACTTAAGAATGATTTATGATTCAAAAATAAAATAAAATAAAATCTGATAACATCCTAAAATATTTATAATTATTTTGCTGCTCAAGTTTGTAATTTAAATGACCTATTACATAACAATAGAAATAATCCTCTACCGTGAACTGATGAAACTCTACTCTCCTTCTGAGTTGTTCATTAATAAATTCATAATATTGCTCTTTTGAAATTGTTTCATCAGCTATTTCCAGGATCCCTTAATACACTAAAGAGAATTACAAAGTTAATAGAAATAAAATGGATTTTCAGAGGTGATTTGGAGATAGTTAAAGCCATTGATTCAGAAAGACAATTGTATGTTAAAATGCTCCTGAGAAGGTTAGGAACAGCTGTCTTTATATACAGGTGTCAAGAAGGCAAGCATCCAAAAGATAAATGATAGTAAGACGAAAATACAAATCAATACACCTAGAATTTGGAAAAAAAAAATCAAGAAGGCAATTTAAAAACAGATTTCAAAGTAAATAGGAATCAAGTGATTTATATAAACTAGGAAAACGTGTATGTATTTTTTCTTAGTTCCAGTGAAGAAGCAACTAAGTAACACTATAAGTATTATAGCTCATGTATAAAATGAAACAAAACCAAAAAGGAGAAAAATCTGTTTCAGTACAAATAGCTTTAGTAAGTACAGGTGTTAATATTTGCTAGCTCTTCGCTGCACAGGCACTGATTTATTTTTCAGTTATCACACCATTAAAGGGCTAAGACTCTATTACTCATTATAAGTGTGAGTCCCCTGTTTTGTTTGGGATTTCGAGCTCATGTAAATATGTCCATTTACATCGAGGTGACTCTGTACTCACATTTAATTTCCCCATATATGTTCTGAATGTTTCTATCCCCACAAATTCATATATTAAAACCAAATCCCCAGTGTAATGGCATTTGGAGGTCAGGCCTTCGGAGGTGATCAGATCATGAGGCTGAAGCCCTCATGAATGGAATTAGCCTCTCTTATAAGAGAGGCTCCAGAGGCTCCCTCATCCCTCCTGCCATGTGAGGTTTTAGCAAGAAGATGGCGACCTAGATACATAACAGGCACGCTGAGACAAAAACATGGCTCAAATGAAAGAGCAGAGCAAAGCTCCAGAAAAAATACAACTAAGCCATGAAGAGATACCCAAACTATCAATTACACAGCTCAAAACACTGGTAATCAGGACGCTCACAGAATTGGATGAAAGTTGGCCACAATTAGTTGAACAAATGAAGGATACGCTAAAGGAAATGAAGGGAAATGTGCAGGGAACCAATAGGGATGAGAAAGAAACTGGGACTCAAATCAATGGAGTGGACCAGAAGAAAGAAAAAACCATCCAACCAGAAAAGAATGAAGAAACCAGAATTCAAAAATATGAGGAGAGGCTTAGGAACCTCTGTGACATTTGTAAATGTCCCAACATCCAGGTCATAGGGATGCCAGAAGGAGAAGAGGAAGAGCAAGGGATTGAAATCTTATTTGAACAAATAATGAAAGAGAACTTCCCCAATCTGGCAAAATAAATGCACTTCCAGGAAATCCAGGAAGCTCAGAGAGTCCCAAGGAAGTTGGACCCAAAGAAGTTGGACCCAAAGAGGAACACACCAAGGCACATCATAATTACATTACCCAAGATTAAAAATAAGGAGAGAATCTTAGAAGCAGCAAGAGAAAAGGAGACAGTTACCTACAAAGGAATTCCCATAAGACTGTCAGCTGATTTCTCAAAAGGGACCTTACAGGCAAGAAGAGACTTTCTTGGAGAGAAGTATACCAAGTCATGAAAGGCAAGGACCTACATCCAAGAATACTCTATCCAGAAAAACTTTCATTTAGAATGGAAAGGCAGATAAAGTGCTTCCCAGATAAGGTCAAGTTCAAGGAGTTCATCATCACCCAGCCTTTATTATATGAAATGTTAAAGGGATTTATCTAAGAAAAGGAAGATAAAAAATATGAACAGTAAAATGACAGCAAACTCACAGTTGTTAACAACCACAACTAAAACAAAAGCAAAAGCAAACTAAGCAAACAACTAGAACAGGAATAGAATTGCAGAAATGGAGATCACATGAAGGGTTATTAACAGGGGAGTGAGAGGGGGAAAGAAGTGGAAAAGGTACAGAGAATAAGTAGCATAAATGGTAGGTAGAAAACAGACAGGGGGAGGTTAAGAATAGAATAGGAAATGCAGAAGCCAATGACCTTATATGTATGACCCATGGACACAAACTAAAGTGGGAGAATGTGGGTGGGGACTGTGTGGGGTGGAGGGGAATAAAGGGGGGGAAGTGGGACAACTGTAATAGCATAATCAATAAAATATATTTTTTAAAATGGCTATCTAAGAGTCAGGAAGTGGGTCCTCACCAGACACTGAATATACCAGCATCTTGACCTTGGACTTCACAGCCTCAGGAACTGTAAGAAATAGATTTCTATTGTTTATAAACCACCCAGTCTATGTAATTTTGTTACAGTGGTCCAAATGGACCAAAGCAGTGTATTTCTGTGTATGAGACACTTTGTTAGTTCAATCACAAGTAGCAATTTCATATATTTTTCTTAGACAACCCCAATAATTGTCTTTTGACTTGTCCTCAAAAATGATTCACTTGGTGTAAAGTGACATTTACCTCTTTTGTCTTTTAATGACATATATTTGATGAACATACTATAACTGATATAGAAACATATCTCAGATTTCATGATGTCTTTATTGCTACAGAAAATATAATAGGGCTTGTTTGACCTCTGAGGGGGAAAAAAAAGTCCTTTGCTTTTTCTTCATACTTTTATTCTAGTCCAAAAGAAGAGTTCTACTAATATTATTGATTGGATTCTAAAATGCTCTTTGGACAAAATTATTTCAGGTACAAAACCTCATAGAAATAACTTGGCCTACATGGTGTGATTCTATCCTCTTAGTCCTTCTCTGTTGGCCCTAAACGTTTGACTTCTCATTCAACAGGTACTGGAAAGTCAGAGACTCGTGTTTAAATATTGGGCTAGTTTTTTCTTATTTTTCTGCTAGTATAGTTCTTTACTTTGACTTGTGACCAAAACCTCCAAAAATGATAAAAGTGGATTTTTTTTTGTTTGATCGTTTGTTTGTTTGCTTGCCTATCTTATGTGACTTTCTCTTCAGTGACCTTGTAGGGAAAGGAGTTATGGGAGTCAAATTAAGTTGCAGGTATTTCTGAATCCCATGACCCAGTTCTGTGAGAAAATAAAACTTTAACTCAACATCATAATTTTTGATTTTCAACATCATCAACAAGGTACTAAATAATAGAACTAAAGCCAAAGAAAGACATGAAAAAAAATAGGTTTCTACTTAATATTTAGTAGGAGAAGTAACATCCTTGATTGCTTATGAAAAAGATCTTAGAAGGGGATTTTATAAGCTTACATTTCTACCAAGGAACCAAAAAATAAATAAGTAAATAAAAGGTATCAGGTTACCTGTGTGAGTATAAAACAAAACCACCAACATATGAAAAACTTTCAGTGGATTTAAAGAGAAAAGAACTTGTTCTGAAAATCTTGAATCTCCTCTTTAACTGTAAGACTGTAAATGGTTTCAAAGAATAGAGCAAGGGATGAATGATAAAGCGATTTCTTTGGAGAAAGCAGTTGTTACAGTTGGAGAACCACATTTTCCCTCACTCAACCCAATCACAGCTTTGATAAAAGGCTGTATGATGCCATCTTTTATCCCTGCTATTATTGGACCTCAAGGTGGTTCCCTTGAACGTTGAATTATGTATTTTGCAGCTGGAACACACAGAGAACTGTTGCCAGCCTCACACCTGAAGAAGCTGTGGCACCAATACTTGAATGAATTATGACACTCTCCTAGAAAAACTGGAGTGCGACAGAAAGGTAAAGACAGGAGGTTTCAGCAACGTGTAAGTCTACTATCCCGGTGTTTCCTGGGGTAAGGATGCCTCAGTCTTTCTAAAGAATGAACTACAGAACACGTAAGAGGCAAAGTCATCAAGAGGGCTGCCTGAAGGGTCTGGTAGTTTCAGTGCAAGGAGGCTGGGATTTTATCACTGGTTGCCCATGAGCGAAGTAGGATCAATAATCCTCCTGGCCTAATAAACTTCTGATAGTAAAACTTATACTAATAATTGAACATTTTCATTTTTCTTTACTTAGAATGTTAAATGAAAAAAAAAAAAAACCATGACCAGCTGAGAGAGGTGACAAAAGAAAAAATATTTTTAATCTGTATCTGTAATTATAGTTCTTTCTCTGCTTTTTGAACAAAGGGCATTTTCATTTCACACTGGGACACAAATTTTGTAGCTGTTTCTATTCAGGTAACTTCTCAGGAACTGGTTGCATACCTTCTGTGGCTCTAATTCCTACAAAACCTCCCCTTGTCTCCAGCTCCTTCAGGGGTGCCCTGCTACTGAAGTGTCACCTGGTAGTTGTAGCAACAAGGCCCTTTGGGTGACTTCTGAGGTAGTCATCCTGTAAGATTCTGCCCTCCACCAGGGGCAGGCCCTGAGTTATGAAAACTTCATCTCCTGGAGCAATCGGGACCTGTCTTGGGAGCTCAGGGTAAGAAGACTTGAATTGGGGATGAAAGTCAGGTCCCCAGAAGAACCTGGGAGTGTGTTACCTTTTTGCCAAAAGAAAAATAATAGTAGAAAAGTCAGCTAATGCTATAAAATGAATGCTACAAGGAAAGAAATTTCTCATTCAAAAGGAAAAAGAATGCCAGGCACATGAGACTAGTCTCAATAGTTTGCTGAAAAAGAAAGCTATGCAACACAGGAGCCCCCCGTTCTGTAAGTTTTGAAAGCACTGTGACTGGAGGTCAGGTGCAATGAAGTCCAGAAACAATCAAGGGGCCACTCTGGTAGGGATTTTAGCATGGAACTAGGACTGTGCAAAGATTGTACGTTTGTTACTCCTGAACTCTCCTTCAGTGAGATCTCCTACTGTCTTTGCACACCACACAGAAGGTAACTATGTGGAACAATAAGGGGACCTCCTAGGGATTTCAGGACCCTTTCCTGAGCAGAGACGGTTGCTGAGGAGGACACTTGTGTCTAGGTAAGTGGTCATGGCAAAGAAGTTTGAGAAGAATTCTGAAACTACAAATCTATGGGTATGTCCTAAATGCCATCAAGGTAATCAGCTGGAATACTCTCAGAAGTAGCTAGGGGTCCCTTTGAGGGGAATCCTTTCTAGTAATAAGCCAATAGAATTCATTGTCACCATCATTTGAGTTACAACTACACAAAGCATAATAATACCTTGGCACAGTGTCGTGGGGATTTCGTCCCAGCTGAAATCTGTGGGTGACCGCAACCCGACGCGTGAAAGAATCTCATACCGAGACACATGGGGAGAAGAGAGTCTGGGGCCACGGGAACAATTCCTCCATCTTGGGAAAAGGCCTCGTGGGTAGCTCAGCCATGGTTTTTATTAAAGTTTTGGGACACATTTACTTTGGATTGATTATTCATGGGATTAAGCAGAACAGGGGTAGGTTTACTCATTAACAGAGCATTAGGATGTAAATTCAGGTCCGGTGGCAGACAGGACCAGGGTAATATATTAAACAGGGCTCAGAAAGCCAGAATCTCTTAAGATACATTTTTGCCAAATTCCTATTAGAGAATTCCTATTCCACAGACATGATCCACACTTGTCCACACGGGAATCACACAGAGCTGCACTCTGACATGCATGATATCCAGAACTTGTGTGTTTTCACACATGTGGAAAGAACTGCCACACACAGAATAGCAGCTAATTAAATGAGAGTGCCCTAGTTGCTTCTAAAACAGTGAACTTGCTATTTCCTTGAGGTTTAAAGTCAGTAGAGGTGATATTACTTGACAGAGTAATATTTTACATTACAGTTTAAATCAACAAAATGTTCATAGAGAAATATACTATTCTCTACACTAATAAGAGGCGTGTTCTCTACACAATTTAATTATTTCTATATTTTAAAGTGTTTTCACATTTTTTATTTCATATAATCCTCATAAGAAATATGAAAAAAATTAGCCTTACTTTGTATTTCAAGAAACAGACATCTAATGAGGACATGTGACATACCACAGGTAAGTGGAATACTTTGGGATGAGAAGGAATCTAGATAGAAAACTTCTTCTGGCTCTATAAGATATATGTCCAGTTTAGATTAAGAATGCTGCAGGTAAACCTAGTAGCATCAAATAGGACATCAGAGAATGGTCATAAACTTGATTTTAAGAACTATCCTCTGGTGCAAACAATATGCTGTTATGTCATAAATATGTTAAAATGATCAGACATAGGAAAAAATGGTAAAGTGAAAATAAAGAAATTTCAGTATGGTTGAAAGATGGAGTTAACGATATTTTTTTTAAAGGCATTTAAACATACGAGATTTATCTTAGGTTGAGTCCCCTAGAAGCAGAGTCTGAAATGGGACATTTTTCCAGTTGTTTCCTGATGGAGTATATAGGAAGGAAGTTAAACCATGGGAAAAGCCAAGCAAAGATGTGACCACAGGAGAAATCTAGTGGCAGTCAGGTGCCAGGTAGACCTTAAGCGTGTGAACTGTCCCACAGGGCTGTCTCCCTCAGAGGCAAGGTCGCGAGCAGACCCACCCTCCTCCTCGAGGCGGTGCAGGCCTGATGTTGGCAGCCGACATCCGCACCTGGGGGTGGGTGGGTCAGCAGCAAAGGGATCTGGGAGGAACCCCAACCGCCTGAATATTTCATATGTTTTTAAACATGAAAAATTCATTTAATGGAAGTTGCAGTAGAGACTCCTGCTTCTCTATTTAGACATTGATTGGCATTTCTGTGCTGAATTTTCAAGTATTACAGAAGAGTATTGTAATGTAAGAATGAATACTGCACAGAATCCATTGGAGAAGAAGGATATGCTCTATAAATATTTTAAGGGTATTTTAAGAGTCATAAAATTTTAAAATAAGTCATAATTCTTGAAATTCAGCTAAATTCACTCCAGTATCAAAAAATAAAATACAAGATTCAAAGCATAAACATGTTTGGTGTGATCAAGTAAAATCATATTTATTACTTAGTTTCTAGGAAATAGTACTCGAAGAGCATGTGCAGAAGCATATGTTATAATCAAGGCTTAAAAAATTAGAGAAACAAAAAATATTTATGAAGAATTGGGAATTTAAGAGTTAGTATTCAGAAAACATGAACATTAATTCCAAGAACAAATTAAGGACTGATGATCAAGAAAATTATTATTCTATTAAATTCCTTATCTAAACATAAAACAAAATGAAAAATACATAAATATTTTCATGAAAATTATTATTAAGCATGTTAAAACCCTAACAGAACAAAATTATATCTTACTTTACATATTTTTAAATATAAGGAAATTATAAAGATCTTAGAGTCTCATATTCAGGTTTGCTTTTTAAAAAATCTAACAAACGACAGATGGGATGGACTTAAATTCAAAAAATCAATCCTGATTTTTTTTAGAAGTAGGAAACACAATTTCTATTTAAACAGATAAAAAGAATTTCATAATAGCAAATTGCAGATTGCTGAAAGAAGGTTTTTCATTTATCCGTGATGTCATTCTACTAACGCTCATGGACAGTGTGCATTATGTCAGGCGTTTTCCTGGGCTTAGGAAGGTGTAACACAATGAACAAAACGCCCGTGCTCATAAAACACATTCTTTGGGCTGCACAAAAATATAACAACATGAGTAAATAAAATATCTTAGATGATGATAAAAGCACAAAGAAAAGTAAAAAGAGAGAGAGAGAAACATGGAGTGTGAAGGAAATGGTACAGATTCAAACAGGGTTGCCAGGACAGACCTCACTGAAAAGGTGACCCGAGTAAATGCCTAAAGAAGTTTGGCAACAAGTCATGCAGCCCTGTGGAGAGAGAGAGCTTTGCAAGCACAGGAAACACCAAACACAAGGATTCTGAGACAGGACCATGCCTAGCATGTTCTACTAGCAGCGAAGGAGCAGGTGTGGCTGAACTGAGTTGGTAGAGCAAGACAAGGATGGCTGCCTTTAGAATGCAAAGGGAAGGACATTGGAGGCCTTCGTAAGGACTTTGCCTTTTACTCTAGTTCAGAACAGGTGCTATCGGAGGATTTGGAACTGGAGATTAGTAAGATATGACCTGTATTTTAATATGATCACTCTGGATGCTGAGACGAGAACAACAGCAAAATCATAAGAACACCCAGTTAGGAGGTTCTAACAAAAACCTCACCGAGAGGGCTAGAGCTACATGGTAGCTGTGGAGATAGTAAGCAGTGGTCTGATTTTGAATGTGGTTTGAAAGAAGCATCAACAGAATTTGCTGATTTTATGTGGAGTATGAAAAAAGAGAGAGGAGTCAAGAAAGACTATGTGTCGACATACAGAAGGTAGGATGAGCAGGTTTGTGGAGGGAAGGAAAGCCCTCAGGAAAGCACGGTAAATTTGGGATGCATATTAGAAATTCAGATAGAACTGTCAAATAGGCAGTTGGACAGTTAAATCTGGAATTCAGAATTCCATTCAACAACAGTTTTCCTTTTTGGTCACCTATAAAAGTCATTCCTCTAACACTGAACTTTAATTCTGAAAATCACTTCTTTTGGCTGTAACATCATAATTCAAAAATATTACCTTTGGTGATATGACTGACTGAAAATATAGAAAAAGTAAAATTTTGGCTGATTCAATTCAAATCAGGGGTCTTACACAGTTTCTAACCAGTTTATTGTGAGGTAAAACAGAAAATAGCACAGCTAGTAAGGTAGTGTGAATTCAAAGACTTTATTATTTTACAATGACTTAAATTGAGAAATTAATTCCTTAAGCTTGTAAGAATAAAGATTTTTTGTATATGGAGAGATTTGTATAAAACGTTGCTGATTAAAATAGGTTATACAATATTATTTTAGCATGATATGTTTTGTTAAATGTGTTTGTTTAATAGGAAATTGAACAAATGTATTCCTATTATCTTAGAAGTCAGTCAATCCTAAGAATTATCTCAAGGCTTGGAGAATAAATGGTGTTTACTGCCATTTCAAAGAGAGCAGCTGAACAAAGTGGTCAGACACATGCCTAGACTACTTGCTATTAGGCTGAAAAATATGGTCTCTACCATCCTTTATTAATCCTATTTGCCTATAAAAACTAAAGTTAAAAAGTTGAGAGTCACCACGACCTTTAGTGAGGAGGGCTGGAACAGATGCACTCACAGAGAACAGTGAGTCCTGCCAGGGAGAGTGACTGGTAGATTGTTAACAGGTTGAGGTTTGCATTTGACTTTGAACTTACTGATCTGTCCTCTGCAAAAGAGAAAGTTAGCAAGCAGCTACCCGGACTGGTGGATTAGTTAAGTTTTGGTGCTGCTGCAAGCTAGGCTGACACTCAGAGCTATGCTTTGGTATTCTCTGTTGAACTTAAATGTCACACAAGGATACTCTAATGGCACTAGATCAAGAAAAGAGGAAGGCCATTTCATAGTTGTGTTTGAATACAGACATAACATAAACACTGTTTAAGCCAAAAGAATGACCAACATGTCCTTACCTTAGCTAATATGAGGGACAGTAGCATCTTTACCAATTATAGCTTCAGCCTCACTCTAGTCTTCCCTCATTCTAGATAAGATTTATTAAGCACCCAGTCTTAAAATTAATAAGGGGGGGGGGATTCTGGAGACAGAAGATAGAGAGGCAGCAGTCAGTTTTGCTTCTTTGATTTGGCAAGGATGCTTTATTTTCCAAATGCAAATGGGAAGGCATCCTGGTTCTATCCACCTTGCCAATTTCTGACCCAAGAGGGCTTATTGTAGGGCCAAAGTTTTCCTAAAGTTAGAAAAAGTAAACAACGAAGGAGATTTGGTTGAAGTCAACACGTACTTCTCAACTCATTAAACTGGGCAGTAGGAAGATTCCCCAAGAATTGACGTAAAAGCCCCACAGGAGAGGCAACATTTAGATGTCCAGACACATAGAGGGCACCTAAAGTAAAGGCAACATGTTATAAGAGTAAGAAGGAGTAAATGGAAGACTTTGCATACATTTGAACATGCCTTCTTCCAGTCCATAGCATTCTAGCGGCAAAACAGGAATCCAAAAGATGCAAAAACAAGTGAGGTGGTATAAGTAGAATGAAAACCTTTATCTACCCTCTGTCCTCACATTGATTCCTTGTGTCAGAATTCAAGCATAAGCTTAAAGAACAGGAGAAGCAAACTCTTCAAAGAGAATCAGTCTGCAAACTTGGTACACTGGAATATATTTCATTTAAGTGACTACAAAGCAGAGAGACCTACCCAAAATATCACTAAAGACTGGGAAGAGATGTTCAATGTAGCATAAATAAAGGTAGGGGTTGGAGAAAAGCAATTATGCTTCTACCACTCTCGGTTCAGACTTCAATGAATAAGTTCTAATGATTAGAAAAATATCTCAAAGTTTGTACAAGTAAGGGTGCAATGGTTTTGCATTTGTTTTCCTTTTGATCTACCTGTGCTTAACTTTTTTCAAGAATAAATATTTATTTGCATTTCAAAAATAATAAAATTAAGTAATTTTTAAAGGCAAGAATTTCTAGCAAAATAAGAAGTATACAATATTGTAGTAAATAACTGGTTTTCTATTTTGAGGATGCTTTGTGCACAAGCGTTGAAGTACAAGACAGCAGAGCAGATACAGCGAACTCTGCTAGCAGGCTGCATCAATCAGAGCCTTCTTCTTCTACTTAGTTCTAGGGATTTGGCCAAAGCACCTGACCTATCTGAGCCTCAGTCTTCTTTTCTATGAAATGAGAATGATAACAAAGGATTAATGAGAAATAGGTAAGTCAGGTATTTTTAGTAATCAACACAGTGTTAGCACAGAAAGTGCTCAATATCCTTCTACACTTTTTCAAAAACATAAATAGTGTAATGTTGCAAAACTGTAGGATGATTAATTCCAAATACCTTTGTTTCTCATTAGTACTGAAATTTACCTCAGTAATACATACAATGTAAAAATGCTGCATGATTTGAATCAGAATCTACTGGTTTCCAGAGAATTGTTGGAATCTACAACATTCAAAGAGATTAGCAAATGGTTAAATAGATGAAAAAAATATAATCCACCCAAAGGACATGAAAAATAAGGGCTTCTTTCCAAAACATACTGCCAAGATAAGAAAAGCCACAGATGAGGATAAAATATTTGCAAAAAATACTTGTAAAAATACTAAAATTAAGGACCTTCACCCAAAATACACAAAGAACTCAAAATTCAGCAATAAGAAAATAAACAACCCAATTAAGAAAGAGGTAAAATATCTGAACAGACATTTTACCAAAGGACATATAGACAGCAATCATGTGAAAAGATGTTCCATATCATATACTGTGAGGGAAATTCAAATTATAACAATTTCCTTGACATCAATATGACCTAGTAGAGGAAAGTGTGTTACAGAACAGATGTGGGGGTGGGGGTGAACAATATACTATTACCAAAAGGACCCCCCTTTTTCTCCGGGGACCCCCCCACCTATCAGGATCACCTTGCCCACTGCCAGAGGAAAGATGTCTCTCAATGCCAGAAATTGGTGAAAAGGAAAGAAATTATTTATTTAAAAGTTATGCAGACTTAGAGTAATGATTTAATGTCTTCATTAAAATTCTAAAGTCATTTAGAATATCCACAGACATACAGAGTCCTTCCATCTCCCCTCTGCCCAGCCTGGGGTACCATATCTCAGGAGAAGAACTAGAAGTCCGTAATTCAGGCTCCCAGCACCACCAGATGTGTCACCGCCACAACCTCCAGTTAATCCAAAGCCATGTGGCACCTTCTCATGGCCCACCAGCAAGAGTCCTTTCATCCCTCTTTTTCCAGGCAAAGTCTCTCTTGCTTCCTAAGCACATGGCAGAAGGGAGCACCCCAGAGCCGCATGGTCCCAACCTCTTCTTCCTGCAACACCTCTCCTGAATTCTCCCAAACTCCTAAGAGAGAGCTCTTCATCGCTGCTACATCTTGCTTCCCAGCTTCCTAAGCTGCATGGCAAAGGGATCCCCAAAGCCACATGGTCCTCTCCCTATTGCCACAGCTGCACGGTCCTGCCCTGGTATGGCTGCTGCACCTGGGTTTAAATCACTGCGCCAGTCTTCCTCTGCAGCCCCATTTCTGACTCCTCCCACAATCAATTACACCTGCCAGCATTCCTGTATTCTTCCAGCTTTACTGGGCTGCCATAGTAAGTCTGGGCAGGTGTGGCCCCATGGCATGGAGCCAATCATCTCCAAGCTCTCACAAAGGAGCTATAACCAGGGGGAGTTGCTTCCCAGTTACATCCTGGGTTGAAGTCACTTCCATCCCCCTGGCTCAAAGCATGGACACAGCTATTTAACATATCTATGTAACTAGTTAAAGGTTATAGATATGTTAAATGACCATGTCTGAGGTTAACTGCAAAGCTGTTGCTATGCAAAACAGCTCTGAATGGCCCTGCTCTATGTGTCCCATCCCCCAGCTCAGACTTGTGGGGGTGGGGACATCAAACATACATTTTTGTCTAATATTTCCTGGATGCTCTGAGTTCTGGACCCCATTACAAATCACTATTTGGCCCCCCTGCCCCCTGCCATGGCTGCACCCTATTACAAGTGGACTGGAATATGCATGCATGACCAATGACAACCTCATTGTACTAGTCAGTCGGTGTTCAGAACTTCCCTGCCTGGTTTCAGAAGCTGTAACCCCTCGAGGCTAAGGCTGAGTAAAAAGACCTTGAGACCATAAGCCACTTAGGAGACAAAGCGTATCTTCCTTGTAGGGGCACCACCTCTGCCACCTTTTACTTCACCCTGTTTGGCCCTGGGCAAATGACTGGTTAGCCAATGACAGGTAAGATTCCTCAAGGGGAGAGCAACCTAAGACAGGCACGGTCACAAAGGAGCCCTCAGGGAAGGACTCGGGGGGCTATAAAAAAAGGGGGTGATGGACCCTCTCCCCTCAGCTTTGACATAGCCTGAATCCTCATTCTGTCTGCAAGAAGTCTCCTAATCTCTTGGCTGCCTTACTTCCCCGACCTGACTTAAGCCTGAAATAATGCCAGAGGTGGGTGTGGCCCTGTGCTAGAAAGGGTGAGTTTCCCAGAGTGATCAGGCCTAAGAAAGAATGCATAAAATCCTGTGAAGCCTGCTTTGCTAAGAATACCCTCAATTTAAATGATAAGGGTCCAAGCATAGAATGAGTTTGTTTCCCAAAAGTTTTGTGGCCCTTTAGCTATCTGACCCTGACTCAGTATAAGCCCTCCTAGTTCTTTGACCGTTATCTATTGTTTGATCATTACTATCTGACAATGATTGAGCTTTACATATATGCCCTGTATTCCTATGCAAATAAAGTCAATAAAAGCCCATTGAGGGACAGGCTTCTGGCCCTTCTCCTTTGAGAGATAGGCCACCTTTCCTCCCCAGGAAGATCATGTCTTGATAGACTTACTCTCATCTTTGGTGGATGAGGGGGAGACTCTGCATGTGGAACTCCCCCACAAGTGGGGACAGTAGATGCCATTGAGTGAGCATGTCTACTGTGTGGCTATCACATTCAAAATGATTAAGTGAGTAGAGCAATGAATCTGTGTCAAATTTTGTATTAAGCTTGAACATTCCTCCACAGAAACTATTTAACTATTTGGATGATTCAGACTTCTGGCTTTTCCCAAAACTAAAATCACCTTTGAAAGGGAAGAGATTTCAGACCATTGATGAGATTCAGGAAAATATGACAGGGTAACTGATAGAAATTGGGAGAACTGTGTGAGGTCCCAAGGTGCCTACTTTGAAAGGGACTGAGTCATTGCTGTCCTATGTACAGTGTTTCTTGTATCTTGTATCTTTTCCAATTAAGTGTCTCTATTTTTCATCTTACATGACTGGATACCTTCTGGGCAAACCTCAAATACCCTGAAGGAAATTGCTGTGTCATAAAGTAATTTTATTTTTAATTATTTTTGAGGAAACTCCATACGATTTTCCACAGTGGCTGCACTAATTTGCCACCCCACCAATAGCGCAATCCAACCTTTTCTAAAAGAGATAATATACCCTGGCTGGCATATCTCAGTGGACTGAGCATGGGCCTGTGAACCAAAGGGTTGCTGGTTTGATTCCCAGTCAGGGCACATGCCTGGGTTGTAGGCCAGGTCCCCAGTAGGGGGTATGCAAGTGGCAACCACAAATTGAAGTTTCTCTCCCTCTTTCTCCTTCCCTTGCCTTCTCTCTAAAAATAAATAAATGGAATCTTTTTTAAAAATAAAATAAAAGAGGTAATATAACAGAACCAGCCAGTTCTAGGCCAATATTCGGTTAGGATATATTAAAATTATTACTGTTCAAATAAAAATGCTTAGGATGAACTACACATTAGTATATTCTTGCTGAAGCTCCATTTTTCTGAATCCCTGTAAAGAATTTTATAATGAGGTTTGGATCTAATTAATAATTTATTATAATATGCAGAGGTACTACATTTACCAGTTATGACTTAACACTTTCTTAATGTATGTGCTGTGAAATGTCCAGGATCCTTTCCCTAGCAATATTTGAAAAGCAATCACAGTGGTTTTATTGAGGGGATATCATTAATATAAATCCCAATAACTGGACAAAAGCAGTTTTCAATAATTTGCTAAGCTAACATTTACTGAGTACCTATTATATTCCATTACTAGGTTAGTTATCAGAAAGGCCAAAAGAATACCTTATCCTAGAGACTATAGATTTCTTTATGGAAAAGAAATGAGAAAATTCACACTAATATATGCTATCTCAAAGAAATAAACCATCCTGAAGGACTAAATAATCTAAGTAGATTTTAATTTACAGATAGATTTTTCAGATGAGTAAAAAATAAAATGCTGTAAGAAGGGAAAAAATTTCCAAATGATAAAATAACATTTATAAACTCATGGATGGGTAAACACTTGGAATGATCAGGAAAAAAAGAAAAAGAACTAGGTATATTATGGCATATGAGGTGGTTAATGCTTCCTGAGTGGCTTTCTTCGGGATTAAGTGGGCCCAGTAGTTCATGAAAAGGAAACCTGTTTGGAATACTAATTGGGATTTAGCGCACAAACTAACTAGCCAAAGTATTCTTTAAAATGGAGCTAACTAACCACAGTTAACATTTAAAACGTTAATTAAAATTAATACTAATGACTAGTATAAAGACATGATACAATATAAACATGTAGAATATGTATTAACTGATATAGTTTTACATGTTTATATAAATATTGGAAATAAACTTTTACAATCCACAAATGTGGCAGGTTGAATTTTCCAGGAGGATCAAATCGATCAATGTCGTATATGCATATACGTACTATTTATCAACGTGGGTACCCTTTATGCCCATAACACTAAATTGTACTTCAGGAGTCATTGATGGAATGTGTAGCAAAGATAAAAAACTATTGTTCTTATAGTTTGAAAATGGAGATTTTAAGAATAAAAAGAGTATTTGTTTTATAATATTTACCCCAAACAATGATCATTGACATGCCTCGACATGAATTTGCAAAGTATATACTAAAGTCAGTGCTATCGTTTTTACCTTGCTCCTGACTTTGAACCCCACAGACCCACTTTCATATACAGGGCCCGGCAGAAGTAAGGCCTACTTGAGTGTGGTTGGTATGGTAATAATATGGGTGTAATAATTTATAGTTTTAGTTTGAATATTTCACCTAAAATGTCATATGGTATGCCTGAGTATGATATCGTTATGTTACAGAATTACATGCTTATGATTTTGTAATAAAATAATTTCTAATAAAAAAGGAGCATTTTTTGAGCTGGACCATATATTTTAATCCTCACTTGAGGATATGTTTATTGATTTTTTAGAAAGAGAAGAGAGACGGGGGTGGGGGGGAGAGGGGCGGAGAGAGAGAGATCGGTTGCTCTGTATGCTCCCTGACTGAAATTGAACCCTCAGCCTAGGTATGTGCCCTGACCAGGAATCAAACCTGCAACCTTTAGCTGTATGGGATGACGCTCCAACCAAATGAGCCACTTGGCCAGAGCTAGACCCATTTTCTATTGATCTCTTAATGCAGGTAACATGCAATAGAAGAAATCAAGAGAATGTTCTGTATTTGACCATGGTCTCTGGGTTGAAATAAGAAAAAGTTTCCATCCTCATCTCTAGAAATAACTAATTTGTTCTATGATTTCAGATGTATTTAATTGTTATGAAGATAATAGGACAGAATTATCTCAAAAGATAGCATGTCAAATAGAAATATGTTGATTTGAGAATCAATCAAATAAATCTGGCAGTAAAAATGGAAAGAGAATGAGTTTTCTGAGACAATCAGTGTCTAAAATATTTCCCCGTGACATATGGTCTTTGGGTAAAAAAGAGTACTCTTTAAAAAAAAAAAAATTCAGAAATAAAATACGTACAGCTTAACATCTGCCAAGTTAACCAGACTTTAAAAAGGAAAACTGCTGAAAGATGCCATTTCCGTCATCTAAAATTCTGCCTTGTTAAAAGTTGGAAAAAGTGGGGAAAGAGGCGAGACCTTGAATTTTATTGGGTCCAATGTGATTTTTAATGACTAATTGGCTGTAGGAGAATACAAACATTAACGTGGCTAACGTGTCTCCCATCAGAAGGAGGTTTCTGAAAGTCAAAATAAGCCCTTTTTTCTGCCCCTAGTGAAGTAATGTCAGTAGGTGAATTATTAGGCAGCACATAAAAGAGGAAAGACTATGAAGTTTTTCAGATTCTCAAGTGAAGTGAAAACCACTGTGATTTGAAGAAAAGGAAAAACAATGTTACATGTGCATGGGTTAGGAAGAGCACCAGCGCCCAAAGCTAGATATTTAGTTTTTCATGTTGCAATTAGTCAATGTGAAAATAAGAACATTCATAACTTTATAGAAGGACTTTATTCTCAGTGATTAGGCTCCCTTCCATCATCCCACATTCCAGGGTGTAGATTCTAAAAGAGATTCATCTTGTGTGACAAATCTGATACAAGGGTAGGAGTTGCCTAGGGCACTATATTTAGCAAAATTCTGAGGCTGCATTTGGGTAGTTTGAGAAAAACTGTCATGATTGATGAATTATTCATAGTCCTGGAAAGAAGCAGAATGCATACCAGGTGGTTCAAGTGAGATTTAGTGAAGGTACCAGTCAGAGAACTGTGGGCAGTGTAAAGGGAACTTGTAAAGGGTGCAGAGACAACCAGAGACAAGCAGCAGAGAAATCCCCAGCACTGAACAGGCGGGGGTGAAACAATGTTACCATATCCTTTGTGAGGGCAGACTCTGTGGAGCCGGCCTGCTTCACAGGAGCTGTGGAGAACTGAGGGGATGCCTTCCACTGCTGGGGCGCTGAAGTGAGGGGGAGCTGGAGAGAAGTATCTCTTTTTCTTCCTGCATTCTGACCTTCTGCCAGTCCCTTCCACTGGCCAAAACGGGGATAGGCTGGTAAGCAAAACATTTTTTAAATGGCTTAAGAAAAAAGACAAACTCAGTTTTAGAATTTGCCGATACCCATCATGCCCACCATGGCCAATTTCGTCCACAAGTGTGATGTCATGGCACTGGAGTTTAGAAGAGTTGCACACAATTGACTTTTATAAGGTGGTGTGAACCAGCTCCAGCACACTGCTGGTTTAAACCTAAACGAAAGCCAACCCCCAGGGGCCCACGGAATAGTGTTAGACAGGTGCTTTTGAGGAATCTAAAATTAAAGGGATGTTTCTATCAGCCTGCGTCATGAAAGGGAGATAGATGAAATAAATGGCTATAGAACTGAACTTTATTTCCACCATCAGTGGGGCAACAAATGCATGAATTTTGCTCATGGGTCAGAGGACGCGTAGGTAAAATTGACTGTCCAATGCAGGGATGTAGGTGTGACGTGACATGACAGAGATGAGGGACTCCCAGGTACCCAAGGATTCAGAGAACCAATCCAAGTGGCCAGACAGACAAAATAAAAACAAAAATATCATCTGAATCCCGGGAAGGACAGTTCAAGGCTACAAAAGCATTATCGAGAGAGAGTGCACTGAATATCCTCAACACCCAGGAAGCCCAGTGTTAAATCAGAATACAACCTGACAAGTAAAAGCATGATTCTTTCTTAATTATCCCTAAATTCCTCCATCTTCAAAATACTCAAATACTGGGTGCTCAGAAGCCATAGTTAGTTAACTTGCATTAGGAAAAAAAGGCAAGAAAAGTTAAAAACCCAGCCATCCCCTTTTCCCACTACAATCTTTCTAAGCATAAAGCAAGCTCAAAATGAGAGAGGAAGTTTGAAGTTCTTATTGTTACTTGAGAAAAAAAAATTAATCTGTAAAACAAGACTATTTTGGTATGAGAAGTGTATGTAAATCTTTTAAGTATCAAAATATACAATTCTAGAGGCATTGAGAGAACAAATGAAAAATAAGAGGTAAATATGAGTATATTTGCTCATACTAAGGAAATGAGAAATGATATTTGTAACACATTCCATTCATTGTTTGAATAATAAAAAAACTCAAAAATTATAGAAAAAAAAGAGAATAAGCTAAATAGAAAAAAATGGGCAAATGCCATTAACAGGCATTTCCCAGAAGAGGAAACATATAAACACAGCAGATATTTGGAAGCTGTTCAATACATTTAAAAAGCAAGAAAATCCAAATTAAACCCTGGATAAAATACACATAAGTGGAACCTAATCAACAAAACAAATAAGCGAGCAAAACAGAGACATGGAAATAAAGAACAAACTGTCAGTGATGCGGGGGTCGGGGTGGGGGGAGTTGTTAACAGGGGACAGAAGGGGAAGGGTCAAGTCAAGGAACATGGAGAAAGGACCCATGGAAATAGACAATGGTGGCAGGAGTGAGGATCGAAAGTAGGGGGTAGGGGTGGGTAGAGCAGGGGAGAGTAATGGGGGGAGGGAAAATGGGGACAACTGTAACTGAACAATAAAGTACATAGACATAGACATATGCTGGATATAGAAAATAAAAGCCTGACAAGTAAAATGCTAATAAGAATGCAAAGGAATAGAAACTTACATATTGTCAGTGAGGTATAAATTGGAACAACTTTGAAATATTATTTGGAATTTTCTGGTAAAGTTAATGTAATATTATTTTACTGTTTCAATAAGTAATCTGTGAATGTGAATCTCAGAAACCCCTTCCCTGTATGGTCTCCTGTGAAGGTTTGCCACAGGAGAAATTTCCATGTCGCTTGCTTAGTCTGCAAGGCACAGATGAAATGGCGACCATGGTTTCCAGTTTGCCCTCTTACTTCACTCCTTATTCAGCCCAGCTTTCTTTGTAAGCCCTGCTGGACATACTGTGGTAAAGCCTGAGGAAGCATCCACAAACACCAAACAAATGTCTATAGACTTCCTTACAGAACTCCTTTGCAATTCCACTCTGGCGGGTAAATATATTTAGTTTCCCATAAGCGTCACCTTTTTCAGCCACATCAGGCCAAAGTACATAGTTACTTTTCTCTGATCCTTTTCAGATCTTTACTTCACCGACACTTCCCCAAATTGTGTAAGATTAATTGTTATTATAAATTCCTTGCTTCATAATACCCTTAGCAGTTCTACCATCCTGATCAAAAACTAACCCATATGTAATTTATGATTCTGCAAATCCATTCTTTAGGACACATTCTGAAGTATTTCTTGACCCTACAAAACCAAACAAGCAAACACCACAGGTTCGGCTGCCTACTGCAACAAAGGCCAAACTCAGGACCCAGGAGCTGGTGCAAAAGGAAGGAGGTTTATTCAGGTGCCCCAGGACCTGGGAGAATGGTGGACTCCCATCTCAAAGACCATCTCTCCCTCCTGCTCAAGCCCACAGTTCTTATAGGGGTAGGGAGAGGAGGGCTTTTTTTTTTCCTATCTAATTATCTTTCTGGCTTTTGCTGCCATCAGGCCCTGTCTATTCATCTTTCTAGTTTCTGGCATGTTGAGTGTAAGAAACTCCCCCTGTGCCTTCTTGGCCACCAGGGAGACTCCCTGGCACTCCCTGACTATCTACAGCAACATCTATATTCCAGAAAACGCAAAAAGAATCTTTTGTGTTCTGGAATTTTATTGCAACATATTTGCAATAGTGAGGCTAAATTAAACCCAAATACTCATCAAATATAAAGTGGATAAGTAATATATTAATATAATTCCTTACAAAGAAAATGAACAAATATTAGCTTCCATATAAATATGGTCAGATCCTGGGAAATGTAATCTTAACATAAAAGATCATATAATTATATAATGGTTCTACTTATAAAAGTAAATTATCTTTCAAACATAAACAGTATTTTTTGCTATACTTCTATATTTGGTAAAATAATAAAAAAGGAGAGGAATTATGTTGCTAAATTCAGGATAATAGCTCCTTTTAGAGGAGCAAGACTAGAGTGAGAAGTGGAAGAGACTGGAGGGCTAAGTGTTATGGGTGAATTGTGTCCCCTGCCAAACTCATATGTTGAAGCTCTTACCCTCAGTACCCTAGATTATGACTTTATGTGGAGATAGGGTCTTCATAGAGATAATTAGGTTAAAATGAGGTCATCAGGGTGGGCATATGCAGAGGGAAGACAATGTGAACACAGAGGAGAAGGGCGTCTACAAGCCAAGAACAAAGGCCTGCAGTGCACCCTTCCCTGCCGGCCCTCAGAAAGGACCCACCTTGCCAACCACTTCGTCTGATATCTAGCCTCCAGAACTGTGAGACAGTACATTTCTGTTTTTTAAGCCACATCTTTTGGTTCTGCTTCTCTGGAGAAAATTGACTAATGCAAGGAGAGTTTTGAGGCTTCACTTTCATCCAAGCAATGAGAAAAAACAACCACACGAACCGAGTTTGGACAATCAGTGGTGGGAAACTATAAAATGGGCCAGGGGTGACCCATCACATTCTGTGTGCTAGTTCATTGGTTACACAGTATTAGCCCACTCACTCAGAGAAAGCATCTTCAGATAGGCATTATTAGTCCCATTTTAAAGACACAGAGAAGTTTTGAAGTTTCTGATTAATTTACACTAAGTCACAGGGGTAGCAAATACCAGATCTAGAATGTACACTTTATGTGAGTCTGAGAAGTAAGTGTACAAAAATTAACTTAATGACTACTATAACAAATGATCCTCTCTTGAGAAACATGTGAACTCATGTGCACTCACTGTTTTCTTTATAAGACCTATATTCATTTATCTCTTCTTAAAGCTTCTAACACCTTGGAATGATTCCAGCAAAGGACAGATCATCATTAATTTGGCTAGCAGTGATTTTCAAACTTAGGTAATCATCCAAAGCACCTGAGGAATGTTTTTTTTAAAATAAAGATGAGAAATTCCTAGGCTTTCAGCATGCAATGGCCAATTTCTGAAATTCTGTCCATATTTTTCCAGATTTATTAAGATACAATCGGCATATAACATTATATAAGTTTAAGGTACACAACATTATATAACTTTAAATTTGATACACTTATATGTATATTACAAATTATTACAATCACAATACTACCAAACACTTCCATCCTGATACATCATTACCATTTTTGTGTGTGTGTGGTGAGAATTCTATCCATATTTTAAACTGTATCTTCATATGACAAAAATATAGTACAGCTTCTCTGACACCCAAAATTTATGAGGGCTATCCGGAAAAAATCCAGCCATTGTTAATATAACAAGAATGGTTTGCACAACATCGATGTAAATTGGCAGCCAAGGAGAGTGGACAATGTTTCTTATATCTTCTTCAATAAATGTCTCTATTTTTCATCTTACATGTCTGGATACTTTTTGGACAGTCCTTATATGTAACTAGTTTTCTACATGTCACTTCTATCTTTCATTATAGTTACTTATTTAGTGTTTCCTTCTAATATTAGGTTAATATTACTTGAAATTAGACTTTATTTTTAGGTAAAACATATCCCCTCCCAAAATAACAAACATAGTATTTTCTATACACAGAGTTCACAAAAGTAAATTCAGGCCAAAATTAAATAAATAACTAAATAAGGTTTTATAGGTTAGGAAACAACAGAGTGGTAAAGTTGTTAAGAATAATTAAAAGCAGACAAATCTACAATGTAGCTACGGGGGAGTGGAAGCAGAATAGAAGTATACATGACCATTAAAGAGTGTGACATTGTACAAAAGGGGTAGGGAGTTACACACTCATAGGGAATCATGACAGGTATCTGAGTAATTCTAAAATGTTGAGTAAATATACTAAGTTTCACAAAGCATTGATTTTACCCTGACACTAACTGGACCTATAATTTATTGAGTGCAATCTAGGTGCAATAGACCTTGGTCTATGTACTTTGTTATTTATTTTATTTTATTCTCACAGGTATACAGGACAGTTTTTAAATTTACATTTCATAGATGAAGAAACTGAGGACTAGAACAATGTTCTAGCCCTACACAGACATTCCATAGACCTGTATGCAGTTATTGGTACAGTCACATGAGGACCATTGCCCTAGGCCAGCATATAGATATTTTTTCAAGCATGCTTTGAATTAATTATGTCCAGGGACCCATATTAGTCACAAAAGTCCAGAGCACTAAACTTTGACTAAGTAGGAGAGTGGAGTTTAATTCACTACTTCAAAAGTACATTCACTATTGAGGTATTTTGAGTCACCTTATGGATACCAAATACCATGCTAACTTGTCTACAGCAGTAACTACAGTGAGTGTATGAGCACTAACTACCTCTGTGCATTCATCACTTTGAGGGACTGATTTAACCATTAATAATCCTATACATTCATCTGTGAAATGGAAAACATTATTTTAACTTCTCTCATATGATTATTGTGATAAATAGCTTATGAAAACAATTTAAAAGCACTTAATGAAAAACAAAGTAGTAGGAAAAAAAAACTCATAAAATATTCATGATAGCGCTGGGTCCCTACTAAAACTAGGCACATCTGCTTAAGAGGCATTTTTTCATAATTACAGCTTTGTCTTTTAATTTAAAATAAACCTGTTAGCTTAAAATAAATCTGGCATTAAAAGAGTTTTTGTACCAAAACGAATGTGTTTTCCCCCAAAGAAAACTTGATATGAGCCATTTAATAGTGTAATCTTAACTGAAATTAGCAATGATAGGTGTTTAAATAAGCAAATTCCAATTACTATTAACATAAGCAATTCATTATCCAAATATAATCAATGTAGCTATTAAAGTACTGTAAACAGAATCATTATCAATGTGAATTATATTACTACACCATGCACAGCCCATCAGATACACTCTTTTTTGGTGAGTTTTATCTTTTGTACTTTGTGTATTTATGTACTACATATGCTAAACATGTATATGAAAATATGCTGCTTGGGAACATTCACCTTTGTGATTTTTTGTCTTTTCAGGCTTATAAATAAAAGCTCTAAGGACATTATAGATTTGTAACTACAGTTGTCCCTCACTATATCGCAGTTCACTTATTGCGGCTTCCCTGTATCACAGGTTTTGGTTTTTGTTTTTTTTTAATATATCTAATTCCATATCACGGAGTTTTCACTATTATGCCCTGCAAAACCTGGTTGAAGCTATGGACTTGGATGAAAACTTCTCGCTAAAGGTGTACTGGCAATGACTACAATATTGCATCATGTCTCCCAAATATTCAGAAGGCCATAAAGGAGATGAAGAGTGAAACAGTAAATGCCAACTGGAAAAATTGTGGCCAGAGGTGGCCCATGATTACAAGGGATTCCCTCCTGATGAAGTCCATCACTCTGCAGTAGCTAATGCCATGAAGCTGGCAAAACTACTGGGAGGAGATGGCGTCAATGATATGACTCCTGATGACGTGAATGACCTGATCAATGTCCACTCACAACCGTTGACAAACGAAGACCTGACAGAGGTGACAAAGTCAGCAAGCGAAGAAGAGGATGAGGAATAAGATGAACTATGGGTTGAAGAAGAGGAGGAGGTTGGCCTAACACTCGACTGTGTTGCAACCATGGTCAGAATGGCCAAGGAACTTCAGCGAGTGGCTGAAGAATGGGACCCCCAGATGCTTCGTTTGCTGCACTTCATAAATACAATCGAGAGTGACAGGTCAGTTTATAAAAACCTTCTCACTCAGAAGAAAAAGCAGTGCCAGCAACTTCCCGTAACTATAACTATGCTCATCACTTGGACGAAGAGATCAGTTACACCTACGCCTTTAGCGGAAATAGAAGTTGCGGCCCAGGGTGAAGATACTGCACCACCTGATGAAGCGCCTGATGGAGTGGTGCCTTCAGAAGAGCTGTAATGCTCTTCTTGGCTGTGCAGTACATTCATCTCATCGTCATCACCTTCATCGCCATCAGTGCTGCACAGCTACATAATTCATGATCTTCATCATTCAAGTTGTAGTATACTTCACTGGTAAGTGCCCATATAGAATTTTATATGTTGTTAAAATTACGTAGGTTTAAGAGTGTAGAAAGTGTTTAAGAGCATATGAAGTGTTTATAAGAGTGTGGGAAAGGTTAATGAGAGAGTGGGAAAGGTTTATAGGAGTGTGGGAAGGGTTTATAAAGCCTTAAAAATATGTATAAATAATAAAATAAATATAACGCCACTACTTCGTGGATTTTCACCTATCACTGGGGTCTCTGGAATGTAACTCCTGTGATAGGTGAGGGATCACTGTAATACATACCAACAAAAACCTACCCTAATTTTACACTAACACCCATTGACTAAATATAGCTGGTCGTGACTTTTGAGTTTTTTCTTAAGTTCTATGCCATCTTTATGACTTTTCTCTCCTTTTTGAAGAAGTTGTATAACTTCATCAAAATGTTATCTCTCATGTGGCTAAAAACATCTTTAATTGAAGTATGGACTATATCATAAAGTAAGTAAAGTAATGTAATGTATTTAAAGTAAGCCATTTCAGATGTTCTGAAACTTCCAATTCCAGACAAGATGGTGGTGGCGATGGTTATGTCTGTGCAGGGTTGGGATGCAGGGAGGTAATAAAGATTAAAATTCTTCTTGGAGGAGCACAGGCAACACCCATCAGATCGAGAGCTCTCTTAATCAAGCCTGAAGACTCCACACCACCACGCACACACATGGATTTAAAGGGCACAGGGATTAACCAGCCAAACAATAAATCTGAAAGAGCAGGTATTATCTCTTCATCACAAAACAGGAAACTCATTCTATAAATTGTTTAAATATGATACTTTCCAAAGCCATTTAGTTTGTTCTGAAAAATAACAAAACATTGAAAATTGATGAGGCACTCCATTGACTACTGAAGCTAAGGAGGAACAACTTCATCTAAATGCTGAGTGGATATTATGGAAACAAATTATGTGAAATTACTTTCCAATAAGTGATAGGGTGGGTGATATTATTCTAGGATACAATTATTTTTGCAAAGTCTGGATGATTAGAAAGGGAAAGAAACTGCTTAATTAATTTTGTCCAACATTCTTCGGTCCCTTTGTGAGTGCAATCTGTCTTACTTGCATAAAATTATTTTTTTATACAATAGTAAAGCAAACTTCGACTGTGAAAAGAAATGTTTTACAGCAATGAAGTCAAACTGGGCATCATAATGTTTGTCATCACTACTGGTGGAGTTGCTTTCCAGTATGCTGCCATTTCTTTTGGGAAAACAACCCTCTAATGCCCCTTTTCCTTTCCAACTGCCACCTCTGCCCAGAGGTTGGGACTTGGACTCCATTCCCTTGAAGCAATAAGATAATAAACTAGCCCCTACAACACAAAAACTAACTGAAAGGGAAAGATTACTCAGGAGAAAATTCCTATGAAGACCTTGCACTGGAATAATTATCACTGACAAAATTTTGCAGTTACAATCCCATTTAGTTTTGCCCAGCTCTTCAAGTAAATTTTCTTTAAATGGCAAGCTTGCTGTCAGCAATTACTTTGGTAAAAATAGAGAAGGTCCTACTCACACCTTACAAGGCACCAAGTGGCACAACTGAAGCAGACGTTGCCTCAGTTCACAATTAGCAAAGAGAGACCCACAAGAAAAAAATGGGGCAATGATCTAGAGCTAAACTAGTAACAAGTAACACCCAGAATGCATTTGCAAAATATAGAACCATTCCTCATGGATTCCTGGAGAAACCATTAGAAGAGACTTTACTATAGCCAAGCATCACACTTGCATCTTAATTATTTGTTGTGCCTTGTTTTAGAATCATCAGCTAGGGATTATCATTACATCCAGGTTTGTGACCCAACACATCCACATAGTGCAAAATGCACTTTTAAAGTTTCCTTCTCCTGAGACATAGAAAGTACCAGGGTGGCTCTAGGCTGGCATTTGAACAATCTACTACAATTTCACTCCACACACTTGAATTAAGGCACGCCACAACTCCTGTCATTCATGTCCTAGGGCTGACACAGTCATCATTTTTACAGGTGTAATGACTTAGTGAAGAGACCAACCTATTTGGTATATCAAGTTTGGAAGCTAAGTTTGAGATTACTGAAATTCGACATAAAACTAGTCATCATATACCCCTAAGTCTTATCTCTTTAACTTACTTGATGTCCCATTAGTATTCATGATATTTTGAAATTATTTTAAATTACCATACTCAATAATTTGCATTACATTGGGTTTTGACTGTAGCAGCTGAGCCTTAGTATCTCTATTAAGTTTTCATTTATTTTTGATTAAAATTTTAGTATGAGAAAATAACCAAAAAAAGAGCAACACAGTGCTATCCTTTCCAAAATCAGATCTGCTATATAAAGACTTATTATCTGGTCCTACTTAGTAGAAACAAGGATGAAGTAGAAATCAGAGATTATCCAATTTCCATTTGCTGTCATCACAAACTGACTGCTAGAACTTCTTTAAGACTAAATAGTGATTACAGGGAGAGGGTTCTTGAACTAAGATGTCGATGAATCTCAGTCTCATCACTTTAGCTCAAATGAATATAAATGTGTCCACAGAAACTCAAGTAGCTTGAAAATAGGGTTAATTTCCAATTGTGCTTATAAATGCTTTGCACAGCAAGGACAGCCTGTTACAGGACTCAGCAAATTAGTGGGAGGACATCGGCTTTAAAAATGTGAGACTGCATTCTCTTCCCGAGGACACAAGATAGAACTGCCAAACACATGCAATGAAAGCACAAAATAAGTTAGGTAATTAATTGAAAAAACAAACAAACAAAAAAAAAACAAGAGAAGGAAGCTCTTGTGGACATCTGTTAATCTTAAACTACACTTGAATGCATTATTCCACCTGTTCTATAAAAGGGAAGTCAGACTCAGTGAGCTCAGGAAACTGGACTAATGCCACTTTCATACCAAAGGCAGAATGTAGAGCTTAAACCCAGACCTTACTACTTCAGAACCCACTCCTGTCCATGGCCCTGCAGTTCCTCAGTGTTAGGGTGTGTATCACTGCCAAGCGTTCCCCACCCCAGTCTTCGAACACCACTTTGTTATATCCTGTAGTTCTCCTGAGTTTTCTGGGTTTTTTTTTTTTGAAATTCAATGAAAACAGAATTTAATAT
The DNA here is from genome assembly GCA_004026765.1 of Micronycteris hirsuta. Classification (NCBI taxonomy): domain Eukaryota; kingdom Metazoa; phylum Chordata; class Mammalia; order Chiroptera; family Phyllostomidae; genus Micronycteris; species Micronycteris hirsuta. The sequence goes on from PVJI01003068.1 coordinate 61,403, forward strand.
TATGTCCGTGCTGTGTTCAGATTGGATCACACATAAAAAGGGAACTCCAGGCAATGGGCATGTTTTTTTCATAAAATGAAATAATTAGTATTAAGAACGAGATGCAGTTAGGGGACTCACTCTGCTTATTAATTCAGTTAATATACCTCAAGAAGAAGAGAGCAAGCTGCTTTTACTTTATGGCACACCTGGCTTCCCGCTGCATAAAAAGGCATTTCTGTGAAGCCAGAGAAGAAATTCCATATCTCAAAGGGAGAACAGATTTTCCTTTAAGAAAAGCAATTACATTACATTTCCCGCTCTATCCCTCCTTTCGGTTGTTCACCAGGACTGAAATAACAGATTCATCTGCCCTAAAGGTAGACATTATTAGTTGCTCACTTGTATCAACAAAAGTTTCCCTCATTAACAGAAGGCTCCCCCATGCTGTGGTTAGTCATGGTTATGCATTAAGCAGCACATTTCATTAAATCAGTACTTGAGCTCTCTTTTTACCTTTACATTTGGAATTTATGAAATAGTTTACTCAAGTCCCTCACATTGGAATATTTTTTACAATTGATTAATTCATTATATGCCATTATTCCACTTACGTGTTTTTTTCTGTGTAAATATACCCAAGTCTGTTGCAAGAATCACACATCTACAATTATATGATTCTATAACTATGCATTGGTCATAGGTATGGAAGCTGGGTCTTGATCATTACTTGTCCTTCAAAAGAGAAGAGGAGGTCTTCTGAGTACAGTCACGTGCCACTTAATGAGTGGGATACCTTCTGAAAACTGTGTCTTTAGGCAGTTTCACCATTGCGAGAAAATCATAGAATGCACTTACACACACCTACACAGGGTCGCCTACTGCACGCCTAGGCCATTTGCACAGCTGATTGCTGCCAGGCTGCAAACCCGCACAGCACGTGACAGTACTGAACACTGGAGGCAACTGTAACACAACAATGTTTGTGACCTAACCACACCTAAACACAGAAAGGTGTAGTAGAAATGTGGTAAGAAATACAAAAAAATGGTACATTTCTACAGGGCCCTTACCATGAATGGAGCTTGAAGGACTGGACGGTCCACTGGGTGAGTCAGTGATGGGGGTTGCTGAGTGCCGCTGAAGGCCCAGGACATTACCATACACTACCGTGGACTTTATAAACACTGTACACTTCGGCTACACCACATCTATACAAAATCTGAGATGAACTCAAGCACAAGGGATAATGTAATCAAGAGACCCGGTAAACATGAAATGTATGAGGCTGCTGCTGGCATAACATGGCACACTGTTTTCTAGAAAACAATTTTTTAATAAATAGAAAGAGAACACACTAAAATAACTATACTAATTATTAATAAATAAATAACCATAAAAAGCGGAGTATAGTAAATACGTAGCAGTAACGTAGTCATTTATTACCATTGTCGAGTATTGCACATTGTACATAATGACAACTGCATGTGCTATACTTTTAGGAAACTGGCAGTGTGGGCTTATTTACACCAGCATTACCACAAACACTTGAGTGCGGCTTGCCATTACAGTGTTATGATGGCTACAGTGTCACGAGGAGACAAAAAATTTTCGGCTCCACTGCATTGCTATGGGACCACCGCCACATATGCCAAATCTATAGTTGACTAAAATGTCCTCATGCAGTGAATGACTATAGTTTCAAGTTTCTCAAGGCATATTTGTGTCACAGAGTCAAAGTATAACTTAAGAGATGTTTATTCAAACTTTTGTTCTGTTTTCTAAAAATTAATCTCGTATCAATAAAGGGTGAGCTTGGAAATAATTTAGAAATAACTTAAGTATGAAATTTCCTGTTCTCTGAACTGTTACAGAAAGGAACCGGTGGGAGGCCCAGATACTGTTACTGAAACAAGCCCTCTCCCCACAGGAGCTTTCTATCACTGTGGGTTCTTTGCCCTCCACCCTTAGGAATTGTGGCTCTCAATGCCAGAGTTTGGTAAAAAGGAAAGGAACTATTTATTCAAAAATTATACAGATGTAGAGTAATGGCAGAATATCATTGTTAAAAATCTCAAAGTCCCTTAAAATACCCACAGACACACACAATCCTTCCTTCCACCTCTTCACCCAGTCAGGCCAGTCTCAGAACATGCCAATCAGAAGTACCGCCTTTCAGAAGAAAAAGAAATGAAAGTCCACAGCTCACTTCTCCACTTCCTGCCAGTGATCCGTGCTCAGCTGGGCAGGTCCCCCACAGTCCCCAGCACCATCAGCGGTGCTGCAGGCAAAATCTCCAGTTCTTAATCCAAAACCACAGGGCCCCTTCTCATGGCCCCCAGCAAAGAGACCTTTCAACCATTTTCTTCCTTCATGGTCTCACACTGGCCCCTCTCAATGTCCTACACTGTCTCTACTACCACGTGATGGCCTGCCTTCAGTTTAAATCCCAGCCTGAAACCCCTCCATAACCCCATTCCCAACTCCTCCCACAATCAACTACACCTGCCAGCACGTGGGCAGCTATCAGCCTTTCTGGGCTGCCATAGTAAGTCCAGGCAGGTGTGGCCCTGTGGTTGGAGCGAACCATCTCCAAGCTCTCACACAGGTGCAGGAGCTGCCTCCCAGCTATATCAGGGGTCAAAGTCACGCCCACCTTGCTAGCTACTCTGCTGTTGATATGTGAAATAACTCTCAATGGCCTTGCCCCTGTGTCCCATCCCCTAGTCAGACTTGTGGGGGTGGGGATATCCTAAATTCTTGGATACTCCAAGTTCTGGACCCCATTACAAATCCCGCTTTGGGGGACCCTGACTGTACCCCATTACAGAACCAGATATTTGACTTTGAATCTGGTCCCTGATCTTCTAAACCATGATTATTTGGCTGTTTGGTGTACTTGTTCCAATAAGAATTAGAATCACAAGTCTCTTAATTTTGCATAAATTCTGATTTATTCAATAAAAAAGCCAATAGTCCAGAAATGATTTCAAGGATTAATTCACTAAATAATATAAGCCGCCAAGTTAGTCTTTCACTAAATCTTTATACTCAGGTAATATATTTTACAAAACTTTTCTTGTTCTGATTTTGATATCTGTGGAGTAGAAACTAGATAAAATAAAGAAATTAATTTGTATATCGTCAGTCATGGAGTGTGCTTATAGAAAACATTTTAGTACAAAGAACAAGGATAATGTAATGCCTCTCTATGTGTTTATAATAAACAACCTTGGAAAGAACTTTCAAACGTGTCTGTAAGAAAACATTTAAAATGAAAAAAAATTTTAAATGGTTATAATTAGGATCCCAGTGAAGACACAGGATGGGGAGTCAGGAAATTTGTGCACAAGTTCTGGCTGCTTTGTACCAACTGTATCATCTTGGGCCATTATGTGTCCATTCTGGACAGCAGTATCTTCATCTTCATGGAAAGATCATAACTCTGTACCCCTTAAAGAAGTATATAAAATTAAATGAAATAAATTATGTGGTATAGTGCAAAGCATAAAGTACTATGTAAATATTAGCTGCTTTTATTGCAATAAATATATTTTATATTTGTGCTGTCATATCCACAAAACATCTAATTTTGAGATTATTTTGTTCATTTCACTCCTAAATATTTGCTTTCAGTAACTGTTTTTTTAAAGAAAGCTTCTTTGTCACCTCAAGTTCTCTGTTCCCCCTTTTCCCTGTCAACGCCCAGCATGTTGGAGTGTTGTCCATTCAAAAACATGTGCTGCTCTTTATTGACTGGTCTTTACTTCACATTGGACTATCATGTTTTAGAAAGTTACTTTATTTCTCTGTTTACCTTGAAACTCCTTTATAATATTGTAATATAAAAGTCTTTTATAATATTGTAACTCCTGCCTCCAAAGTTAAACTTCTCTTAAGCGCCATCCAAAAGATGTAATAGATTTGTAGATCTCTTCATGTTTCCATTGGGAGCTTGTTAATTTCCCAGTCAGAGAAGCCTGTGTCCTTGTAATAATTTAAGTGTATAGTGTGCGTGAGGGGGGGTATGTGTGTGTATGAAATGTATAAATATGTGTTTGTATGTATAAAATAGTAATGTATTAATAAATTAAAGAGAATCACAGTGGTTTAGCTTAAAAGCCAAGAATAGGGAGCAGCAGTTTGCTGAAACAGAAACAGAGCTTGCAGTGCACAAATCTACAGGCCATCCACCAACTAGTGCAACTGTGCTGCCACACACCCGCTGAGCGGCTTTCCTTTCAGAAACAGAAACTGAATCTGGCAAATTTTACCTTGTCTTTTTTTGGGGGGGTGGGGCTTTACTGTTTGAACAATAAAGGTCAAGTGGAGGAATACTCAATTTGCTTCCTCTATTTTAATTTATGAACTTCTGGGAGGTTCACATTGATTGAAAAAACTTCGATCAGGCGTCACCGTCTCCATTTCCTACACGTACATTTCCTGAGGCAGCCTGGAGCCGTGCTAACTGCTTTCCCTAGACCATTGGGCACATTCTGGCTGGGCCTGCCTAAGTCACACTGGACCCTGCTTCTTCAAGTAAAATTCCTAAAAGCAACAAAATGAAGAGAATTTGGAAAGAAATGTTATGAGGACAATCAACATTTTCTGGGAGAAAGTATATAAATATTCTACCATCTGATGAAAGATAAGACTTCAAATGTTACAGAATATAGAAGGCAAGGCAATGCTTATAAAACAATGATCATTCTTAAATGTCTATTTCCAGCTTGGACCACTCCCCAGAAATCCAGAATCTTATATCCAGCTACTCACTCAAGACCTTCCCCTAGATTTCTCACATGCATGTTTCAAAGTTAACACATGAATACCGAAGTCCCGATTTCCACTGTCACTTACTCCCCCAATTGCCTCCAACCTGCTCAGTCTGTCCACGTCTGTGAGAGCTAATTACAATCTTCTAGTCACCTAGAAAAAAACAGTTTTTCTTTCACATGTAATTTGTCAGTCCAAGTCTTTATTTTCAAATTACATCCCAAATCCAATACTTCTATCACCTCTAACCTCAGCCTACTACTAGCTGCCGGCGTTTCTCATCTGATAAACGTCAGCATCCTCACCCCTGGACACATTGGCCCTGCGTCCAGGGTAGGCGTCATCAGAGTACTCCTGCTAAAGGACAATTAACGCAGTATCACTCTTCCTGCTCAGAACCTCAAGCCATCTCCCTCCACTTAAAAGTCAAACACCTTATAATCTCTATGAGCCTGCATAAACTGGCCCCTGCTGCCCTTTGACCTCATCGCCTGCCTTTTGCCCCTTTCTTACTCTCCTCCAGGAACACCAGGTTACACACTGAAGTCACATTGCTGCCCCTCAGCCCTTTGCACTTACTATTCCTATTGCCTGGATCACTCTTCTTCCAAACAGCCATATGGCTTGTTCTTTCACCTCCTGCTAGTCTTTACTCCAATATTCCTTTTTTTTTTTTTTTTTTTTTTAGTGTAGCCTTTACTGACCACACTTTCAAATACAAAACCTCCAAAAAGCCCTTCCTTTCATAATACTTATCGCCATCCAACTTACGGTGTATTTTATTTACCTCATTTATTGCTAAGCTCCTGTTACTAGAATGGGAGCTTAATGAAGACAGGGGTAGTTTTCTGTGTTGTTTCCGGTAGTGTCCCAGCATCTCGACTTCCACCTGATGAAAGAAGTTGCCAATTTTAATAGCACGTCTACAGAAAATGCAAATACTTCTTCATGTGGCAGTTTGTTCAAAGGATCCTTTACTGTCAGGGGGAAATGCGACTTTAACATGGAGTAAAAGAATGGTGTTCGGGTAAGGAGTTAGAGTGATACTAGCCATATAGGAGGCATTTTATTTTTTGTTGTTTGTGTTTTTGCTCATACAGTTATAAGGGAGGTAAAGACTAGAGAAAGTCCAAATAAATATCATATTACTTAAAATTAAAATGCATTCTCATCCTGACTTTCTTTATAAATACTTGAAAGCCATAAAGATCTCTGTTTGAGTTACTTCGGAAAGAATTTAGTTGCTTTACCCTAGGTAGTTCCATACCATACAATTTCATGTAGTATTCCAAATATCAGAAAAATAGGGTATATCTAGAATATGTGAGTTAGTACATCAATTTCACATAAAGAATTTAGTTATAATAAAATACTAAAAGAAAAAGTCCAAAGCAAATAATATATAGCTTAGTAGCTTTTACATTTTTCTCGCATTTCTACCCCATGATTCGCCATGCCTTCTCACAGACTGAAAATGGAAATAAACGACAACCTTAATTCAAAGCTGTTACCAATGTCAATTTTTAGAGTGAGTTTTCTTAAAACAGGTTGACTATTTGCTTTGAAAAACTGCTTGGAATGGCTTTTGATGGTATATAAATCCTCAAAACTATAAGTCTACAGAGATTCCAAAAGTCAAAATATATTTCTCTCTGATTATTTGAGTTTAAATCATGGAAATCTCAGAGTCAGGGGACATTAGGAAATGTGTATCCTTAGATATATAAGCTTCAGCTTTAATTTAATTTTTCTATAATTTAAAAATCTAATTTATTTTCTATATGACCTCTACCTCTCCACTACAGAGCTCCAACTTATCCAAAAACAGAAACATTGATCTGGGGTAAAGTTTAGTCTCTGAATATCTATGGATATAATTTTTTAAATTTTGTTCCAAATTTAATCTAAAGCCAAGTATTACATGTTTAGGCAATTTAATAACCCCTTTTTAAATTGTCTTCCTCTCTATACTACATTAATTTTACAATTTAAAGATTTATTGTATTTCTAGGTTTTAATTAATGTGGGGCTTTTTATTCAAGTCTTTTCATCTGAGTTACTTATTTTTACCCTGGATCTATTTCTATGCCAGCAAATGTTATTATTTACAGGCAAGCAAACAAATGGTGGTCAGAATAATATGTTACAAATAATTATAACTGGGGGTAAAGCTAGGCTAAGCTCTGAGACAGTTTGGAATCTGTTAACAAACGAATAAATGTAATGCGCTTCACACAGAGCCTCGTGATCGAAAATATGGTTTAGTGTGAGCTCTGATTCACAGTGATCGCTAAGTTCTGGCCATGAAGGATGGAGGCCAAGGTGTTTTACTTCGTTCAGAGAATACCTAGGTATGACTGGAAAATAATTTCTAATGCTTTCTCACTAAATGTTATAAAAATAACCTAAATGCTAGTGATACAAAAATCTAGCTCAAATGATCAGAGTTTATTTGGTCTGAGATTCCCTAGGACACTAAAATGACAGAAGGGAAGCCAGCCCTGAGACACTGCTGAGTACGGGGATTTGATAAAATTGACATGGTCTTCAATGATTTGGTTAATGCAAACATTGCTACAGTATTTGAAGCATCTTAATAACTAAGCCACTGGTTATCAGTGCTTTATTTTAAACTTTAATAATAAATAGTCTAAACACAAAATCTGGTACTTATGGTTAAGCCTAAAGATTTCAATCTAAACTAGCATAGGCAATACAAAATAGACAACTGTCACGAATAACTTTTCAGCATTACAAAACCTGCATCCTAGTCTGTGTAAGTTCTTGACAACTAGCAAGTAACACTTGAGATTCTACATCTGGAAACTGCATTAATAATCCTAGATCTTCCCATAATAGTTATTTAACTGCTATCCAGTCCCTTGATGACAGTGTGCTCGTCCAAAAATTGAGAAATATTGAGTAGAGTGGTTCATTCAGCCAATAAATACTTATTTAGCGGCTATTTTGTATCAGACGTTGTGCAATCTCAGGATGGAAGGTACTCATGTTCACAACCTTGTGCAAATGCAGGCACGCGAGCACAGTTTAACTCAGCAAGATGAGGACGACATGTCAGCCGAGTGGTAACGTTCAGGAGCAGTAGGGACTTGTTAAGAACAGTGCTTCAGTATGCCTCGAGGATGAATGATTTGCCAAGCAAACAGAAAACCATTAAAAAGGGAGGGAGTAAAGAAAAGAAGACCATGGAGAAAGGAGGGAGGGAGGGACAGATGGAGAAGATTCTAACTTTTAGAGAAAACAATGTACAAAATACATTGAAAGTACGAAAAGGCTGGTTATATCTGGAAAAATTCCATTAGGAAAGGATGAATTATGTGAAGTACCAGAAAGTAATGTTACATAAATTAGGCACTTCCATCCTTCCTTACTTATCTTCTCGTATATTTAGTGTTAATGATGTAGTTAATTTAAAGTCTTTGAAGAATTTTGAGGAAGAAGATCAGATTTGCAAATTATAAGCATTTCCATAATAGATATGGGAAATAAATATATTACAGGGTAATGAAATTCAAAGCTTAAAAAAAAATTAAGACTATTACAGTACTACCCCTTGCCCCCAGGGACACATTCCAAGACTCCCAGTAGATGCCTAAAACAGCACTTAGTGCCAAACCCTGTATACAGTATGTTGTTTCTATATATACATACCTATGATAAATTTTAATTTATAAATTAAGCACAGTAAGAGATTAACAATACCTACTAATAAAGTACACTGATTAAAACAATATACTCTAATAAGTTATGTGAATGTGGTCTCTCTCTCTCTCTCCAATATCTTTTGTTTTCCAGTCCAAACCTATCCCTGAGTCTGTGAGCACCCCTTCCTTGCAGTAACTTGGTGTCACTAGCTTCCTGAAATCTACTTATAGGCTCAAGGCTCAGTGCTTTCTGGCGCAACACTAATGGTTTCTGGTCGCTGTCAATTAGAATATGTTTTTCTATTCATGTGCTCCACACACAAATTCAATGCCTTTTCCATCTAATTTAGTTAGAGCACTGAGTGTGCACTGCGGCCAAAATTTTTGCAGTTGGAGTTGCAAACTGGAGTGATTTTTTTTTCCTTTCTTCACAATTTCACAAATAGACTTGTTTACTGTAACTCTTAGCAATGTCAGCATACATTTTTAAAAATTTTCTTATTAAGTCAAGAACTTTTACATTTTCACTTAAAGAAAGCAATTTGGCAAATCCAAGTTGCCAGTATCACTATTTTTGTGTATTGAGGCCATTATTAAGTAAAATAAGGTTTCCTGGAACACAAGATTGAGATACCAGGGCAATCTGAGAATCTAGATGGCTACTAGGTGACGAATGGGCAGAGAACATATCCAGTCTCAATGCGCAGGACACAGGACTGATTTCTGTCCTGGGTGGGACAGAGCAGGATGGTGGCAGATTTCATCACACTACGCAGAATGGCATGCAATTTAAACTTATGAGTTGCTTATTTCTAGAACTTCTTACTTTTGGACTAGTATTGACAATAGGTGACTGAAACCATGGACCAGAAAACCACAAATGAAGGGGGCTACTTCAAAACAGCCCAAAGGATAGGTGAATGGGACACAAGCTTGTAAGCACTAACAGGTTTTAAAACTTACTATTTTGCATGTTTGAAAGCAACTCATTTATTCAATAAAACAAACCTAAAAGATAGTCACTAATATTATCATCTTCATTTTACAGGTGAGAAAACTATGATAAAGTAACATGGTGAAGTCAGTATATGAACCTAGGCATTTTTGCTGCTAAACCTGTTATCTGTTATATATGTGGACTTTTTCTGTCTGGAAAAAGTCCAGCCATTATTAATATAATGAGAAAGGTTTGCGTGACATTGATGTAACCTGGCAGCCAAGGACAGTGGACTGGAATGTGCATGTATGAACAATGATGACTTCACTGTGTTAGTCAGTGGGGGTGGTAGATGTTGTTGAGTGAGAATGTGTACTGTGTGGCTGTTGTATTCCAAATGACTGAGCAAGTAGAAAAATGAATATGCATCAAATTTTGTATTAAGCTTGAATATTCCTCTACAAAATCTATTCAGATGATTCAGAAGGCCACAGATGTAAACAACTGATAATTGGCAACTTCATCACAACAGCGCACCTGCTCATACATCACATCTTATGCAGAGTTGTTGGTAAAACATCAAATCACCCAGGTGACTCAGCACCCTTACAGCCCAGATTTTGCACCCTGTGACTTCTGGCTTTTCCCAAAACTAAAATCACCTTTGAAAGGGAAGAGATTTCAGACAGTTGATAAGATTCAGGAAAATATGACGGGGCAGCTGATGGCAACTGTGAGAACTGTGTGAGGTTTCAAGGTGTCTACTTTGAAGGGGACTGAGGTGTCATTGTCTTATGTACAATGTTTCTTGTATCTTCTTCAATAAATGTCTCTGTTTTTCATATTACATGAAGGGATACCTTCTGAACAGACTTGTATATATGATACAGGGAAGTAATAAGATAAAAGGAAAAAAACATAGTTGTTTATTAGGTATAATGAAGGAATAAATATAATAGACTTCAATCCCAAATGTCTGGCTTGAGGTAGGCCATTTAAAGAGGTATGTATAAGAGAGTCCCAATCAAAAGGAACCCAAACAGGCCAACTTCAAGAAACATCATCATTAAAATGGCAAAATTCCAAGACAAAGAGAGAATCTTAAAGGCAGTGAGACAGAGACAGGAAGTAACATACAAGGGAGCCCCAATAAGGTTAGCAGCTGACTTCTCAATGGAAACGCTCCAAGCCAGAAGAGAATGGCAAGAAATATTCCAAGTAATGAGAACCAGAGGCCTGCAACCAAGGCTACCGTACCCAGCAAGGCTCTCAATTAAGATAGATGGCCAAATAAGGAGCTTCCCAAACAAAAGAAGTCTAAAAGAATACACCTCCACCAAACCAGCTCTGCAAGAGATGCTAACGGGACTGCTTTAAGTAAAGGAAGGAAAAGAGAGAGAGAAAGGAACACAGATACAAAAAAAAAAAATGGCAATGAATAAGTACCTATTGATAATAACCTTAAACGTAAATGGATTAAATGCTCCAATCAAAAGACATAGAATAGCTGAATGGATAAGAAAACATGATCTACATATATGCTGCCTAAAAGAAACCCACCTCAGGAAAAAAGACTTACACAGACTGAAAGTGAAGGGCTGGAAACAAGTTTTCCAAGCAAATGGACAGGAAAAAAAGGCTGGGGTAGCAATCTCATATCAGACAAAATAGACTTCAAAAAAAGGGCCATAAAGAGAGACCCAGAAGGACACTTCATAATACTCAAGGGAAGACACCACCAAGAAGACATAAACATTGTAAATATATATGTACCCAATACAAGAGCACCCAAATACATAAAGAAAATCTTGGAGGACTTCAAGAAGGATATTGATAGCAACACAATTATAGCAGGGGACTTCAACACCCCACTGTCAAAAATGGACAGATCCTCCAAACAAAATATCAGCAAAGATACTGTGGCATTGAACAATACTCTAGATGAAATGGACTTAACTGATACATAGAGAGTCTTTCACCCCACAGAAGCTAAATACACATTCTTTTCAAATGCACATGGAACATTTTCAAAAATAGACCATATGATAGGACACAAAACAAGCCTCAACAAATTCAAGAAAATTGAAATCATATCAAGTATTTTCTCTGACCACAAGGGACTGAAATTAGAAACCAACCCAAAGGAAAAGGCCCAAAAACACTCAAAATCATGGAGATTGAATAGCATGCTCTTAAACAATGAATGGGTCAAGGATGAGGTTAGGGATGAAATCAAAAAGTTCCTCGAAACAACTGAAAATGAACTGACAAAAACCCAAAACTTGTGGGACACAGCGAAGGCAGTCCTGAGAGGGAAGTTCATAGCGACACAGGCCTACCTAAAAAAAATAGAAACAGTTCACACAAACAACTTAACCCTACTCCTACAAGAACTCAAGGAACAACAGCAAAGACAACCCAAAGCAAGTAGAAGGAAGGAAATAACCAAGATCAGAGCAGAATTAAATGACTTAGAGACTAAAAAAAACAATTCTAAGGATCAATGAATCCAGGAGCTGGTTCTTTGAAAAGATAAACAAAATCGACAAGCCTTTAAGCAGGCTCATCAAGAAAAAAAGAGAGAGGATCCAAATAAACTCAATCAGAAATGAAAGAGGAGATATTACAACTGACGCCACAGAAATACAACGGATTGCAAGACACTACTATGAAGAACTATGCCAAGAAATATGAAAACCCAGGTGAAATGGACGAATTTCTAGAAAAATATAATCTTCCGAAACTCAATAAAGAAGAAGCAGAAAGCCTGAACCAACCAATAACAGCAGATGAAATTGAAGCAGTAATCAAAAAACTCCCAACACACAAAAGCCTTGGACTAGATGGTTTCGCAGGAGAACTCTACAAAGCATTTAAGGAAGAGCTAACCCCTATCCTTCACAGACTATTCCAAAAAATCCAAAATGAAGGAAGACTCCCAAACTCTTTTTATGAAGCCAGCATCATCCTAATCCCCAAACCAGAAAAAGACACAACAAAGAAAGAAAACTTCAGGCCAGTATCGCCAATGAATATTGATGCCAAAATCCTCAACAAAATATTAGGAAACCGCAATCAGCAATACATTAAAAAGATCATACACCATGACCAAGCAGGATTCATCCCAGGAATGCAAGGATGGTACAATATTAGCAAAACAATAAATATAATATATCACATAAACAAAAGCAGACAAAAATCACTTGATCATATCAATAGATGCAGAAAAAGTATTCGATAAGGTACAGCATCCATTTATGATAAAAACACTTAGCAAAGTGGGAAGAGAGGGAGCATTCCTCAACATAATAAAGGCCATATATGAGAAACCTACTGCCAACATTATACTCAATGGACAAAAACTAAAATTTTTCCCACTAAGATCAGGAACAAGACACAGCTGTCCACTATCACCACTTCTATTCAACATAGTATTGGAAGTTTTAGCTACAGCAATCAGACAAGAAAAGGAAATAAAAGGCATCCAAATTAGAAAGGAGGAATCAAAACTGTCGTTGTTTGCAGATGACATGATAGTGTACTTAGAAAGTCCTATAGACTCCGCCAAAAAACTACTCGATCTAATAATTGAATTCAGCAAAACAGCAGTATACAAAGTCAACATCCAGAAATCAAAGGCATTTTTTTAAACTAAATTTCTTTTTCTTTTCTTTTTTTTTAAGATTTTGTTTATTTATTTTTAGAGAGAGGGGAAGGGAGGGAGACAGAGAGGGAGAGAAACAGCAATGTACGGTTGCCTCTCACATGGCCCTCACTGGGGACCTGGCCTGCAACCCAGGCATGTGTCCTGATGGGGAATCGAACCGGGACCCTTTGGTTCCCAGCCTGCGCTCAATCCACTGAGCTACACCAGCCAGGGCTCAAAGGCATTTTTGTATACCAACAGTGAAACAGCAGAAACAGAAATCAGGGAAAAAATCCCATTTGATATAGCAACAAAAAAAATAAAATACCTGGGAATAAACCTCACCAAGGAGGTAAAAGGCCTGTACTCAGAAAACTACACAGCACTGAAAAAAGAAATCATGGAAGACACAAACAAATGGAAACATATACCATGCTCATGGATTGGAAGAATCAACATCATCAAAATGTCCATACTACCCAAAGCAATTTATAGATTCAATGCAATCCCTATCAAAGTACCAATGGCATATTTCACGGATATAGAACAAACACTTCAAAAATTTATATGGAATCATAAATGACCCCGAATATCAGCTGCAATTTTGAGAAAGAAGGGCAAAGCAGGAGGGATCACAATTCCTGATATCAAACTGTATTACAAGGCCACGGTAATCAAAACAGCTTGGTACTGGCATAAAAACAGACAGATAGACCAATGGAAGAGAATAGAGAGCCCAGAAATAAACCCAAGTCTCTATGGGCAATTAATCTTTGACAAAGGGGGCAGAAGCATGAAATGGAATAAAAATAGCCTCTTCAACAAATGGTGTTGGGAAATCTGGACAGCTACATGCAAAAAAATGAAACTCGAGCACCAACTTACACCATACACAGAAATAAATTCAAGGTGGATAAAAGACTTACTTGTAAGGCGTGACACCATAAAAGTTCTAGAGGAAAACATCGGTAGGAAAATCTCAGACATTCCCCGCAGCAACATCTTCAATGATATCTCCCCTAGAGCTAGGGACATAAAGGAAAGAATAAACAAATGGGACCTTATCAAAATAAAGAGCTTCTGTGGGGCTAAAGAAAATAGTATTAAAATAAAAAGAGAACCAACAGTATGGGAAAACATATTTGCCAATGATACATCAGACAAGGGTTTGATCTCCAAAATATATAAAGAACTCATAAGACTTCACTCCAGGAAGACAAAAAATCCAATTAAAAAAATGGGCAAAAGACATGAACAGACACTTCTCGAAAAAGGACATACAGAGGGCCCAGAGACATATGAAAAGATGCTCAACATCACTAGCCATCAGAGAGATGCAAATTAAAACCATGATGAGATACCACCTCACACCAGTCAGAATGGCCATCATCAACAAAGCAACAGATAACTGTTGGAGGGGATGTGGAGAAAAGGGAACCCTACTGCAGTGTTGGTGGGAATGCAGACTGGTGCAGCCACTGTGGAAAACAGTATGGAACTACCTCAGAAAACTAAAAATGGAACTGCCTTTTGACTCAGCAATTCCACTACTGGGATTATACCCTAAAAACCCTGAAAGGCCAATTCAAAAGAACCTTTGCACTCCAATGTTCATAGCAGCACAATTCACAATAGCCAAGTGCTGGAGACAACCTAAGTGCCCATCTACATATGAGTGGATCTAGAAACTGTGGTACATTTACACAATGGAATTCTACGCAGCAGAGAGGATGAGGGAGCTTATACCCTTTGCAACAGCATGGATGGAACTGGAGAGCATTATGCTAAGTGAAGTAAGCCAGGCAGTGAGAAACAAATACCATATGATCTCACCTTTAACTGGAACATAATCAACAAAAGCAAAAAGCAAGCAAAGCTTAACCAGAGACATTGAAATTAAGAACAATCTAACAATAGCCAGGGGGTGGGGCGAGTGGACAATGGGGAGAAGGGTCTTCAGGAACCACTATAGAGGACACATGGACAGAACCAAGGGTGGAGAGGGAGGCAGGGAAGGGAGGTGGGATTGGAGGGGGAGGGAAGGGGAGAGTTTGCAGACAACTGTAATTGAATAACAATAAAGTAAAAAAAAAAAGTGAAAATCAGAAGTTTCCAATTCAGTATGTAAGGAGCTTGGATATTGTCACTCAGTCATCACAACAAATAAAAAGCTGGAAAAAAAGAGGTATGTATGTATTATATTTGAAGTCATTCTTGGTAGAAGGCAACGGGGCCATGTCTGAATAGACATTTGAGATATATTGGGCAAATATTTATCAAGCACCTACTGGTTGTAGGAGACTCTACTAATCTTCTAGAGATGTGAGTCTGAAGTAAAAAACTAAATTGTAGAAGAGTCAGTCCCATCATATCCTAAACTCACCCCCAGGCTCCATTTAAAGTTCTATTCAGAAACATTATACAGAAAAACAAACTACTTTTACCCGCCATTTTTACTAGCCTCACAAACTTGGGTCTCATTCCCATTAATCTCACTAAGAGGATGAATTTGATCATATTACCCTAATGGGGGGCCCAATTCTATCACCTTCTTCCCTTCCCTTTAATCCATCTACTCCACAACTTTATAACTGTCTCAAACACAATGCTAGACATTGTTTCTGTCTAAACAAAGACACAAAACTAAATAAGCTGAAGTCCTCTCATTATTCTTTTAGAGTGTTCTTTCTCAGAAATAAAATTGTCTAGATCTTATAACTCCATCTGTAAAAGAGGTTTTTTAAAGAGAAGCAACCTTATTTTATTTCCTTATAATTACCTGAGTGTCGAATGCTATTAACAAACGGAGATCTCCTTAGAATGGCATGGCTCACATCTCCTTTAGCAAAAATGGCTGCCTTATTGTGTTACTAATCCTACTTATGAGAATAAATACTGTATTTTGCCATGAATAAGGCACACCCATGTTTTTGTGTGCATTATATACGAGACTATTATACCCGTTATTATACCCATGTATAATGCACATCCTTATTTTTCCCTCAAAAATTTGGGCCAAAAAGTGTTTACTACACATGGCAAAATATGGTATTACCTGTGCAGCAAGATTCCAGTTCCATGAGAGCAACAATAGTTTAGTGGTCACTACCACTGAATTGGAAATCAAAAGTATCTTGATTTAATATTAGTTCTAATACTTATATTTGCTTTGGATTGATCATCTCATCCTAAAATTGGAGGGAAAAAGTGCTTACCTCATATGGTAGTTGTCTGAAAGATATGAGGGAATGAACATAAGGAGCCCAACATAGTGCTTGGCATGAAACGAATACTACATAGAAGTTGACAAGAAGTAATTATTACATTCATTTTTCACTCATTCTCATAGCATTTTCTTTACTGTCCATTCTTCCCCGACATGACCCATACTTACTGCACTATCTTTCTCATATCGTCTTCATCTCTATGACTTTATTTATCATTGAATTTATCTAGAACACAGTCTCTCCATGTCTCTTCATCTACATATTTTAATTCAATAAATATTTTCCACTAGAGTGCATTCTCCTTGAGAGCTCTCGAACTCTGAGGCTGAAATGATTTTCCCACAATGCAGTCTGATCATGATTGTTACCAGGGCTTCAGTATTAATAGGACCTGGCTATGCTCTTTTGCATGGGATTTATACAACTGCCTTTACTCACTTCCTCTTTCTTTCCTTTTTCTTTCTTCCCTTTCAGTTGAAGATCCAGCTCCACCAAACACCTGTTTCTATTCACAACCACACAGTTCCACATCTTATGTTCTTAACTTGAGCACATCTTATTCCAAAAACCTCTTACACATTTTTTTGAGAGACACGAATAATACCTCCCCCTAACCACAGGTAGAGTTGGTCACTTCCTCTGTCACCCTGCAGAATCTCTTTAGGTTTTTCCACAGCACTTGTTATTATGTTCTAACTTGTGACAACTTGTTATTATGATATTATGTTTTTAGAGGTTTACGGGGAAGGTAACATTGAAATATCACCACCAGTGGCAGTTGCAAAAACAGTCTTCTCCCCACTGAAGACCATTATGCAATCAGTGTCCATGTGTCTCTTTCAGAACTTAGTCACATTTCTTCTATATTTTGAATTTTTCAAGGAGCTTATTATTATTATAATAATAGTGTGTGTGTATCTCTTGTTCTAACAAGGCCTTTGTCACTGATTCTAAATCCCTATTCTGATTACCAGGTTAAATTTCTGCTCCCACCATGATTTTTCTGATTCTAGTCACAGATGATAAAGTCTGTGACTGAATGTCATCATATCTGGAGCCCTATTATCACTTAGACCACATCCCAGTCCTTCTAAACATTTAATATTGCACACCCTGGATTCCACATCATTGATGGTACATAAAGTAGAATTTAATTCCTAACCGCCAGGTGATAACATTCTGTTTGGACAATAGCCACAGAATACAATAATGCCTGCCAACCTAAGAAAATACCGCTCTCCATACCTGTAGCTATACCCCCTTCCACTTCTTGCATGCACTTTTTTCACTTTCTGGTTTTTGCTTTTTTGCTGTATTTAAATCCTGCTGAGTCCCCACTTCTGACAGGTATAAGTGATGGCTCCCATAGGAAGAAATAAAATAGAATCTATTCAGTATTTTCAAAATAATTGTTGTGGAAATGTGGTTATTTAGGAAGAATGGAGTTTGCAGAGGCTTTGTGATTTCTCTATAAATAAACAACTATACAATAAAGGGACACAAAGACAGACGGAAGGAATACGATGTCACTCTTTCCAGTCTTTTCACTTTGGGAAATTGTGTGTGAAGAACAATAAGGAAAACAAGCTTCCAGATCAAACCTCTCACATTTGAGAAGCTCTGATTTCTTCCATTTTGGTAATTTCTGCAGAGCTTCCACCATGAACTCTAATAGAACTTGCCCCTCTTAGTACAAGGTTACTAACATGATAAGCCATTTTCACTATATTACTTTCCTCATCCCATCTAATTTAATGCCTTTAATTTAACCACTCCCTCTTTTACAAGAATTCATGCTTCCTTTTTGCCTAGTGCAAAAAATCTGACTCTCCTTTGAGAAAAGCCCCAGGAAGTAGACTTGTAAAGGTCTAATAGACTCATCAAATATGGTTCTCAAATGTTAAATGCCACACTGACATTCAAAAATTCATCTTGGGTCCCACAAAGGAAAAAAAAAAAGTTATGCCACTCAGAGTTCAGAAAAGCACATCATCTACTTAGTGAGGATATGAAATCTTCCTGGTCCTTAGCAGCATTTTTTAATCTTGGTCAAAGAATAATGAATGTGGCATATTCAGTGATAAAATTATATTGACTTTTATTTTTTCAAAGGAATTCTGAAGAAAATAGTTTTCATCAGTTTCTACGTATAAACACAATTGCATTTGCAAATATGTTTAATGATCAAAATCCCTTTGTCCTTGGTACATACTTATCATGGATTATAGGATTAGAAACTAGAAAGAAACTCCAAAACAACAGTGTTCCCATCCATTTATGCAATTATTAAATAACAGTGAACTGCTATTCTAATTTTTAAATTATTAACACCCTCTGTTTTGTCTTTTCCGAAAAGGAGCTCCTGTAGTAAACAATTCTTGGTTTATGTGACAGTTACTCCAAAGGGAATGAGAACTTTTAAAAATGCAGCTGTGTCATTCAACTTCTTATTGCTGATGTCTGGCATACATTGTTTATTTTAGGTACTCAGTAAGCACTTGTTGAGAGAAAGAATGAAAATAATCTTGAACACAGAAGGTCCAAATATATAGGAGTCTTTCTTCCCTTGAAACATATCTACACTGCATAAGCTTCCGTTATTCCTCGTAGCTCAGCTTGCCTCACAAAGCCACGTTCTCTGAGGCGTTGACATTTTGATGAAGACTATGCCACCCTAGACATGCATGCACTCATGGATGCAGCGAATATTCACTGAGTTTCCGCTCTGGGTCCAGTGGGTGATAGTCAACCGCTGCCCTTGCACACACGGTATCGAAAGTTAGTTGTATGAGGTCAAGACAGAGATAGCTCGTCTTCTGTTTGACATAGCATGTAGTTTAGCCAGTAGATACATAACCGGAATTTGCCACGGGTTTCTCAAGGACATGTGTATTACTGTCACATACATTATAGCAGAAACAAGGTTGGGAAACACTCTGCTAGGGACCTGACATGACCCCAATGCACACATTTAATTGATTAATCTACTAAGCTGCAAATATAAATAACAAAAAATAAGCTCTACTTCACCAAACTTTCCCTCCTCTCCACACCCACTACACACATTTGCACATTAATAATCTAAATCACTTATTCCATTTTACCTTCTTTGATCCTTACAGTAAGTAACAGGTAGAGTCACAATTCCCTACTGGGCTTTAGGAGATTTAGGCAGGGCCAATATAGAGCCAGAATTCACCTCTTGAGAAGTCTTTTTCTTCCACAGTTCAACTTGTAAGTCCAGTAAATGTTATTGCAGCTGTAACCTTACCTTGAATGGGAAGCAGGTTTCACATGAAAGATTTATTCTTGTCATATAAGATGGCTTGAGAGACATGCATACCATTCACTGAGCTGACACTGAGGTGGTAATTTTTCTTTGCGGAAAGAAATTAAAAGTCTCCTTAGGGAGTATGACGAGTGAAGGTAATGCTATGTACAGTTACATCCATTGTTAAGGGGACAATTAAAAAGAGATTTCTGTCGGGGAAATCCAGGCAGGATGGCCCTCACCCATAGCTCTCCTTTCCACATTCTTTTTCACCTGCTTCCTTTTTTCAGGCTCCTAATCTTCATGGTGGCTCCGTATAAAAACTTACTATCAAAAACACTCAACCTAAAGCTGAACTTCTCCACAGGGAATTACATTTTTACAGAAATGAAAGTCTCAAACTGAAGGAATCAACAGCCTAGGCAGGATTTCAAGAATGTCAAATGTACCAATTAGCCTCTTAAAGGAATTTTGTTAAAGAAACCTTTTCCTTTCCTTAATGCCTTAGAAGAGAGTAGTGACAATAGAAATAATAAGACTAACATTTTGAGTTTCTTGAAGGCTAAGCCCTTTTAATGGAGTACCCAGGGCATAGGCTGACCTTTGCTATTAAAATAACAGTGCAGAAATGGACAATAGCAATTTAGAGCTTCCAGACAACTTTTTGCACAACATTTCCTTCATTTTACCTAGATACTCTTCCTTTGCCCTGTTCATTCTTGAACCACATCCTAAACCAGAGTTTGGCATGTACTTGAGGTTGATGAACTCTAATCCAGCCATTGGTCCAAAGATTCTTTGAATTAATTCTTTTTTGATTATATTCTTATCTCTTCGACATTTCAAGTAACTTCTCCATTATTGTAGGGTACTCACAGTTTGGGAGAAGAAATAAAAACGTATTCCCTTTAAGGAGTTTAAATTTAGATTCATGATATATTAGGGCAACAAGGGCTGCTACTTTACTTATATGCTAATCTAAAACTATGGTCATGCAAATAAAGAAACTGACTTCAGAAGAGGGAAAGTGGTTTGCAAAAGTTACAATTGTTACCAAACAGTGAGGGGTTCTGCTCACCCTCTGGGCAAAATTCCCAAGGGGTCTATTCAAAACCTACACATTCGTTTAAATTTTCATCTTTATTGCCCTTAGACCCCTCTCCGCCCAGCGCTTTCCACACGCATTAGTCACTTAAGCCTGTCAGTTAAGGCTAAACTCTTTAACACCTGAGTTCTATTTCTCCGTTAATTTTTTTAATATATTTTATTGATTATGCTATTACAATTGCCCCATTCCCCCCCTTTATTTCCCTCCACCCGGCACACCCCCACATCCTCCCCTTTTAGTTCTTGTCCATGGGTCATACATATAAGTTCTTTGGCTTCTACATTTCCTATACTATTCTTAACCTGCCCCTGTCTGTTTTCTACCTACCGTTTATGATACTTATTCTCTGTACCTTTTCCCCCTCTCGCCCCCTCCCACGCCCCTGTTGAAGCTCAGAGAGTCCCGAAGAAGTTGGACCCAAGGAGGAATACACCAAGGCACATCATAATTACATTGCCCAGGAATAAAAATAAGGAGAGAATCTTAGAAGCAGCAAGAGAAAAGAAGACAATCACCTACAAAGGAGTTCCCATAAGACTGCGAGCGGATTTCTCAAAAGAGACCTTACAGGAAAGAAGGGGCTGGAAAGAAGTATTCAAAGTCATGAAAGGCAAGGACCTACAACCAAGAATACTCTATCCAGCAAAACTTTCATTTAGAATGGAAGGGCAGATAAGTGCTTCTCAGAAAAGGTCAAGTTCAAGGAGTTCATCATCACCCAGCTTTTATTATATGAAATGTTAAAGGGATTTATCCCGTTAGTTTTTAATTACGTTATTTCTTTAGAGCAGGGGTGTCAAACTCATTTTCACCGGAGGCCACATCAGCCTCACAGTTGCCTTCAAAGGGCTGAATATAATTTCAACTCCTTAACAGTTAAAGAGTAGTTACATTTATACAGTCCTAAAATTATTTTAGCCTTTTGAAGGCAACCTCGAGGCTAATGTGGCCCCTGGTGAAAATGAGTTTGACACCCTGCTTTAGAATTAGTTTACAAACTGAAATAACGTAAGATACAAAAGCTATACAATTTTGGAAGAATGGCAGGCTTCTGCCTCAGAATTCATCTCCTCTAAAACACCAAATGGAGACAACTGTACTTAAACAACAATAAAAAAAATAAAAATAAATTTTAAAAAAGTAGCCCTGGCTGGTGTAGCTCAGTGGATTGAGCGCGGGCTGGGAACCAAAGGGTCTCGGTTCGATTCCCAGTCAGGGCACATGCCTAGGTTGCAGGCCAGGTCCCTGTGAGGGCCACGTGAGAGGCAACCGTACATTGCTGTTTCTCTCCCTCTCTGTCTCCCTCCCTTCCCCTCTCTCTAAAAATAAAGAAAAATAAAAATATTTAAAAAAAAAGTATAACCCTGCCACCCTCTGCCAGGCCAGCTTGATCCTAGGCTGTGCCAGAAGTTCCTTCCCATCCAAAATACCATCCTTTGGGAAATGCAGGCAGCTGCAGCATGATCATCCAGGCATCCTCAAGGAAGGAGAGCCCGAGAGCCAGTCTCTGCCCTTTTTTCTTTTTTCTTACTTTATTGTTGTTCAGTTACAGTTGTCTGCATCCTCTCCCCTTCCCTCCCCCTCCAATCCCCTCCCTTCCCTGCCTCCCTCCCCACCCATGGTTCTGTGTGTCCTCTACAGTGGTTCCTGAAAACCCTTCTCCCCATTGTCCCCTCCCCCCTCCCCCCGGCTATTGTTAGATTGTTCTTAATTTCAATGTCTCTGGTTAAGTTTTGCTTGCTTTTTGCTTTTGTTGATTTTGTTCTGGTTAAAGGTGAGATCATATGGTATTTGTCCCTCACCGCCTGGCTTACTTCACTTAGCATAATGCTCTCCAGTTCCATCCATGCTGTTGCAAAGGGTATAAGCTCCTTCTTCCTCTCTGCTGCATAGAATTCCATTGTGTAAATGTACCAGAGTTTCTTGATCTACTCATTTGTAGATGGGCACTTAGGTTGTTTCCACAAATGCCCTGGCCCAAGATTCCCAGTACTTTGGAGGTGTTCAGCTTCTCAGCCGGTCCTGTCCTACACTGTTTACCATTGCCTCGGGCAGCCTCCTCCTACCCCTGCTCCTTACTCCTCCCCAGTGATCTGGTAAGATCTCTCAGTATCAAAATGACTGCTTATTGGAGAATTTGTTCCTGTTATTTTATGAGCTTTTTTATGAGATCTTTTTTTTTGCATGAATCAGACTGAGTTATAGTTTGAATCCCACTACTTTTCCTGCTTAAATGTTTCACTCTTATTCAAGCCAGTGTCACAATTCACCCATTTTCTACAGAAGGTCTCATCTTTATCTAGGCTTATAACCTCTTTATTTTTCAAGGTTAGAGAAGTTATATAGGCCTATGAGACTACCTTTTATCCCTTAAAGCTAAACCTAAATTTGGGGATTTAATCACCTTCTGTGCCAATGGACAGAGAAGAGAATAGAATGCCAGAACTGGCCAGGTCAGCTTGTCATTTGTGCAGAACTCATATTTTTATTCCTCTCAATGATAATAAACTAAAATATGACTGAGTCTTACTATGCAGATAAAAGGCTTGAGCCTGACTGTACAAAAGGAAGAAAAGAGAGGGTGTATGTATAGTGTGGTAACAGTTACTGTAAAAAGTTAAGATAGCCAAGTCAGCATCACAGGATCAAACTAATCAGAACATTCTTCTCCATGAAAACTATGGAAGTAGAGTGAAAGTATTTAGGAGGAGCAGAAAGAACCAAAACTCTTTCAACTGTCTAAAACTATATACTTATTTTCTGAAAACACAAATCAGATGCCAAATTTTTAATCTCTTGATGCGCATGGAAAGAAGTATACTTTACCTGGCATAAGTTAACTGCTGAGATTCACTATAAAATAGATAAGTCAATTCAAACCTCATTTGCAATATGAAATTACTTCTATATAAATTGTTCTCGTCATGGAGACATGCATTCTATATATATATTTAGATCAGTTCTACTCTATAAGGAGTAGAATTAGGAATTCAAAATTTCTCCAGGTCAATCCATACTGTTGCAAAGGGTAAGACTGCCTTCCTTTTTAGAGCCACGTAGTATTCCATTGTGTAAATGTACCACAGTATTTTTTTTATGCTAAGAAAAAGACAGATACCATACGATTACACTCATATGTGGAATCTAATGAATAATGTAAACTAACAAGCAAAACAGAGACAGACTCATAGAGAGGAGGCTGACAGTTGGCAAGAGGATGGGAGGGGGGCTGTGTGTGGAAGGTGGTGGGATTGAGCAAAAAAGAAGAAAAGAGTAAAAACTCATGGACACAGACAACAGTGTGGTAACTGTTGGGGAGATAAATGGGGATGGACAGAGACCTGACTTAGTGTGTGAACACACAATACAGCGCACAGACCATGTGTTGTGGAATTGTGCACCTGAAACCTGCATGATTTTGTTAACTAATGTCACCCCAATAAATTCAATAAAAAGGAAAAAAAAGAAATTCAAAATCTCCAACTCTAAAGCCATTCTCCCCCACAAAAGAGTATTTTCCAGGCAATAAAGAGGTTGACTACTGTCCCTGATTTATATTTTTAGCATAGGTCTGAGAGTGACCTCAAATATCCTATGATGCCAAACATATTATTAAAGAGTTCAGGGTCCAATCATTTACATTTCAACAAGAAATATGTTTTACCCTGATATGTTGGCAGTGGCTCAGTGCAAATGACCAGCTTTCACACATTGACGTTTTGCAAGGTTTTAGAGCAACTGGCTTGAAATTTGGAACACTTATCTCAGAATTTCATGCTGCTGGTATATGAAAGAATGCCTTTACGGAATTTTGTCCAGTTATTTATATTGAATTTCCACCTCCGTAAAGTTCTAAGAAATGAGAACACCATTAAACTGTCAAGTGCAGTTTTTGCTTTAAACAAAAGTTAATTTATTTTTAGCCTATTATATAGAATTAGATTTGGAATAGAAACATTCATGTTTATGCATTGCTCTCATTAAATCATTTTAATCAACAAACAACAGTTTTAAAGCAGCACATTCTATTAAAATGCTGCAATGCAGGAAAGAGAGCATGTGTGAAATCTACATGGAACCAAGCTTTATGATTATTTATTAAACCCTTTCAATTACAATTCCTATTTTTACTTCCTCTCAATTATTTTGAATGTCACAGATTCATCTAGATGCATTTTAAATTTTCTCTTATTTCAAAGATGTCCCAAATTGGGGCAAATGTGTCCACATGGAAGCAGTTTAATCCTGATATTACTTGTATAACTTGGGAAACTTTCATACTATCTATGTGTCTTAAGTTTTCTCATTTGAAGAAAATTAGGATAAAAACATAATTTTTACCTCACAAGTTATAAACATTATGTGTGGAAATGTGTATAAAATGGCTACAATGTTTTATCTACATCATAAATGTTTAGTGAAATTTAGAACTAAGGTGTAATAATAGATATCTGAAGAGGTGACTTATTCTAGCATTTCTTTTTATCCTGTGGTATATATGTGCTTTAGCTCTTAGAAAGTTACTTTAGAAAATCTAAGCATCATATCATCAAAAGTAAACATAAATGGTACAGAACATGCTCCAGCCACTTAAGAAAGGCAGAAATATACAACTTTTTTATCCACTCATCTACTGATAGGCATTAAGGTTGCTTCCATAGGATGGCTATTATTAATAATGCTGCAATGGATACAGGAGAGTATATATTATTTTAAATTTGTGTTTTGGGTTTCCTCGCATATGGAAACCCTGGCTCATAAGGCAGTTCCATTTTTAATTTGAGGAAGCTCCATGCTGTTTTCTACAGTGGCTGCACCAGTCTGCATTCCCACCAGAAGTGCACAAGGGTTCCCTCTTCTCCACATCCTCACCAATACTTATTTGTTGATTT
Source organism: Micronycteris hirsuta (assembly GCA_004026765.1). Lineage (NCBI taxonomy): Eukaryota > Metazoa > Chordata > Mammalia > Chiroptera > Phyllostomidae > Micronycteris > Micronycteris hirsuta. The sequence continues at coordinate 86,904 of PVJI01003068.1, forward strand.
ATTGGGGATGGTCATTTTGACAGCTGTGAAGTGGTATCTCATTGTGGTTTTGATTTGCATTTTTCTGATGATTACTAATACTGAGCAACTTTTCTCATGTTTATTAGCCATTTGTATGTCCTCTTTGGAAATTTGTCTATTCAGGTCATCTGCCCATTTTTTAATTGTGTCATTTGTTTTTCTGGTGTTGAGTTATCTGAGTTATCAAATTTGGGTAGTAACCACTTACTGGATGTACCATAAAAAGTAAGGTACATATACATAATGAAATACTATTCTCCCATAATAAAGAATAAGATCTTACTTTTTGAGACAGCATGGATGAATCTAGAGGGTATTATGCTAAATAAATCAGATAGAGAAAGACAAATATTATGTGATTTTATTTATGTGTAGAATCTAAAGAACAAAATAAACAGTAAATGAAATAGAAACAGATTCATAGATACAGAAAAAAGACTGATGATTGCCAGAGGGAAGGGGTGTGGCTCGGGCTGGGTAAAAAAGTGAAGGGAATAAGGAATCCAAATTGGTAGACACATAACATTCAAAGGGATGTAAAGTACAGCACAGGGAATATAGTCAATGACATTGTAATAACTATGTATGGTGCCAGGTAGGAAATATTCTGGGGTGGGGAACCACTTTGTAAAGTGGTTCATGAAACTAATACACAATAATATTGAATAAAATTATAATTAATAAAAAATAAAAATAAAAGAGAGGTGGAGAACAATGCAGACTAGAATTTGAGCCTAGTTTCTCAACTTAGCAATTGTGTGCTTTTGGAAGAAATTAGTCTCTGTTTTCTAAAAGTTGGTCATCTTTAAATTGAGCATAATTATCTGTCTTTTCCTTGGAGTATTAATATGAGGTAAAAGTGTCTTCAAATGGGAAGTTATACTGAAATTTAACATTATTGTCTTTAAGAACATCTCAGATCTGAGATTTAAACAAGTTTGAGAAATAGAAAGAGGGATTAAGGGATTTTCTCCGCTATGTAATGCTTCCTCCTAGCATCACTATTTAGCTTCACCATTATAGATCAAAATTTTATTTTGAGATTTAAATATTGGAAATCAGGGCAAAACTTAGCTTAATAGTCCCTTCAGCTCTGATGTTAGTTGGATATGTATAAATCTGCATAAATGTTCTTATCAGATGGATGACTTAAATTAAGTTTTATAATTACAATGCAGATATTTCATCCACAAATTAACATATATTATGTAAATACTTTCATTTAGATTTGCGGTTTATTGTTACAAAGATTCACACATGGCTGATGAGACAATATGACATTCATATTTGCACATTGTACTTGTTTTTGTGTAACACACTATTATCAAATGCTGTGCAAAGTTTTATAATTTAAATGAACATATTTTGAAAAGACAATCAATACAAAGCTTGTTGTTTAGGTAAATATAAAATGCAACTGTATTTAGCTAAAAGGGACGCTTGTATTTATCCCAACTATCCTGATGTAATTTAGATGGTGTGTGATGACCGCCCGAAGATGATTCTGAGCTCAAATTCATTTTGTATCCATTCTCGTATCTGCCACCCATCTTCAGTTAGGGGTATATGTGTTCTTCCGTGTTTTGCATTTATGAAAAAGGAAAAGTACTGTTTCTGTTCTCTCGATTATAAGCTTGAGTGTTACATGTACAGTTATATACCCTGAGAGAAGGAAAATTGATCCTGTGGGGACCAAACATAGTCAATATCAGGTGTCAATGAGAAGAAGCCTCACTCTTTAATATATCACAATTATACTCTGGAAAATAACACCCACTTTTACGGAGCATCAGGGTGTTCCTCCAACCTCCAAAGAATTTTAATAGAATAGAAGCCCAGTGTAATGTTCAATTTTATGTGTCACCTTGACTGTGCTACAGGTTCCCTAGATTATATATTATTTCTGGGTGTGTCTGTGAGGATGTTTCTAGATGAGATTAGCATTTGAATTGGCAGATCCAGGAAAATACACTTCCATCCCCACTATGGATGGGCATTATCCAATCCATTCAAGGCCTTACATTGAACAAAAGGCAGAAGAAGGAGGAAATTACCATTTGTTTTTCCTGCCTGCCCACTTGAACTAGGACATTTGTCTTCTTCTGCAATTACACAGTGATTTATACCATTGGTTCCTCTGGTTCTCAGGTCTTTGGACTTGGACTAAATTACACACTGATTTTTCTGGGTTTTCCAGCTTGTCAATGGCAGATCATGGAACTTCTCAGCCTCCATAATCACTTACCAGCTATCTATTCAATTATCCAGGATTGTAGAAAAAAATAAATTATATATATCCAAAAAGGACTCTTAGTCAGGTCTAGAGTCCAATATTCCCCCCTTAGGTTAGCATGAAAATAGAACATAGTATAATCATTAAAAGAATGTACTCCAGCATCAAATCATCCAAATGAATACTAAGGTGTCAAAATTCTAAAATTTTCTATACTATAAACACTCTAAAAATTTGGAAACCATAAACAAAGGTATGCTTAATAGTTTTTCTTAACAACTGAAAGAAATCTAAAAGATAAAAGTTAAATAAAGGTATTGTTCTCTTTATGAAGAGACCAGGACACAATGACAAGAAATAACTTTTGCAAATGTAAAACAAAGCATTTTTACTTGTCTTCCTCTCCACCCTAAAATCTTTTATCTTTACTTATCTATTTCCAACCCTGTTTATCCTAAAGCTTAGTTATTTCCCTCCTGAATACTTACTAATCAAGATACACTAGCACAAACTAAGATCCCTTACTTTGTTAATTAAGCTAAATTTTATGTACAGTGAAATGCACAGATATTAACTGCAAAATTTGATGAGTTTTGATAAATGTATACTTACGTGTAACCATTATCTCATTCAAGATATAATACATTTCCCTTATCAAATGGATCACATTTTTCTGCTTATTTTTCTAAAAAGCTTATTAAGTAATGACCATTTTACATGTTTGATGATAATGTCTTCTTTAAAGAGTGTGTTTTATGTATGTTGGCTGCTTCTATGTATAAAGTTACTTGACCTCAAAATCACTCTGTTATCTCTACACTCTACTTTTTATATATGGCCACTTCAAGATTGACATTTATATTCAATATAAAATGAAATTAAGATAAATAGAATTTTGGAGAGAGCATTTGCTTTATATTTATGTACCTATATAAACCAAAAATATTGACAAAAAAATATCCTTACAGCAATAGCTCTAACTGCTGTTGTAGAACAATCATTAATCTGTTACCCCAATTAGAGGACAGTCAACTGTTTCTTCCCTAGTAAACATGCACTACTACATAAGTAACCACAGTAATAAAGCATCTAGTGGGAAATTAGAATCCAGGACTGGATGATCTCTAAGGATCATTTCACCTCTAGAATATTTTAACAGTTAAAAATATAATCAAGAAAAAAACAGTAAGCTTAAACCAGGCAATGGTGCCACATTTATAATTTCCTTTAACTTTAACAATAACTCTGTGACAGAGTTAATGCTATCTATATTTCATAGATAAAGGAAGATAAAGAAAATGACCAATGGCATGATGACATTAAGTGACCAATAGGAGAATTGAATGTGTATATATATATATCTGGCTCCAAATCTTAGTTTTTAATACTTACATGCCTTTTTTCTTTATGACGCTCTCATACCTTCTGTCAATTGTTTTTTTCTTTTTTAATCTGAGTTATCTCAATACAATTGTGTCGTTGGTGGGAAATTAGGTTCTTCCACAGGATCACAAGGAAAGCATTCCAAGGACGCACAAGAGATTGTGATGTGTCGTGATGGTTTATTTGTATAGAAATAGGAGCTGCCTCCTGGGTTTCCAATGTCCCATCTCCCTTTTCCCTGCCATGGAAAAGGCCCAACCATGTCCTTAGCAAGGCCAAGATAAAACCCAGCATCCAGAGTTTTTGCTTCATATTAAAGCTTAGTCTTTTGGGGCTCACAGGCAGCTGCTAAGCACTCTCGGTCCCCATCCAGCTCCCTTAGCTTGTTCCCAGCTGTCCCAGTGGTAGAGTCCATGCGGCTGCCAGCCATGCAGCTGCTAAGGGCCACATGACTATGGAGAGAAAGCACAAGATTGTCTCTGGGTGGGAAAGGGAGAGAGAGAGAAAGAGCTTACTCCTTTTGTAGTCCATGCCCTCTGCTGTGGACCCTGGTAGCTGTTATACCCACATGGTCAAGTGCTCCTGGGAAAGAGAGTACACTAACAACAGATGCAAGTGCATTACCAGGTGGGAGAGAGAAAGAGAGGCCAGGGTCAGGGGGGTGGGGCTTCTTTGTTCTCCTGGGATTATATTAGCTTGGGTCTGGGATTGACTAGGTGCTTTTGCAAAAGACCCAATCTACTGCCCAAGCTTCCATGGGCTTTGGAATGGTTTACCTCCCAACCAATCCCTTCTTTCCCCAGGGTAGACCAAGAGGCCTGCTTGGTCAAGAACCTCCCCCTGTGCCACTTGACTTCTATTGCAACTGTACCTCACTTCCCATGCTCCCACCTAGAAATTTGGTACCAGAGCAAGGAGTGTTAATCCCCTTGGTGGAGTGATGCTATGATCCCCTGGGGTGTGAAGCTGCAGCTTCCCGGTGAAGCAAGCAACCTCACACTTCTTATTTTATAAAGCTCAATGTCTAGGCTCCTTTTCTCCCCTTCTCAATGTCGAGCTAAACACCAGTGGTAACAATTGTACTTCTAATGACACTGGAGATCTATTAAAACAATTCACATAGATATTTCTTTTATGAATGGGTGAAGTACACCAACAAAACTGGGTTCTACTTTCTAAGCATAGACCTCTCTTTTCCTTTGATCTTCTCCTTAGTACCACTAGTCTAGACAACAGAGTCTGGTGAAAATATGTTTTGCTATCTGTTTTTGTCAGTAGTACAGAAGGAAGAGAGACAACCTTGTTAAAGGCATAGTTATTAGTGTCAGTGCCTAGATATAAATATTTTGTTGTTTAATCACATTTAGGAGCCAGCTATTAGGGTCTGAGAGAGAGATCCTCCTTAAAATGATAAAATAGGAAAATACAATAGAAAGCACACAACTGTGATGTTTAAACGCTGCTGTTGTACCTGTTACTGCTGTGACCAAATCTCTTGGAACACAGGCAGATACAGCTTCTACTACATCCACTTACCTGCTGTGTTGGAAGTGCTCTGTGGCTCAAATGGAGGAGTTGCAAGGATTTTAAGCAGTCATTTGTTATCTCACATTATGATGCTAATATAAAATGAAGAAACAATTTTCCATGACAAAATACTAGTAAGAGACTCTGCTAATGAGGTTTTTGTCATATTAATGAAAACAAATGTCAATGTGATATAAAACTATTATGAATAAAAATTGCTAATGTGCTAGCCCTTATATTACAGAAAAAATATTGAATTCAAAGCAAAGATACTGCAAGACAGAGAGGGGGGTTGAAAGAAAGACTGATCCTCAGTTATTTCAATCACATCAAAATATAGAATCAAAAGCAATTAAGAAGGAAGAAAAATAATATTAATATAAAAGAAACAAAAAAGTTTCACTGGAAAAGATCTTTTAATGCCATAACCATAAAAAGTATTGGGTAAAAATTAATTTAAATTGATGTTTCTTCGTAGAAAGGAAGTAAAAAGTACATAAAGCATTTGACCTGAAAAGCATGTCGTTATTGCTAATATTACTCATAAGAACTCATAACATTACTGATAAGAGATTCTTATGAGATGACACACATATCTTTGAACTTATCTGTTTTTTATCATGATAAAAACAATTTATTTTTCTTACTATAAATGCATTTGCACCTATTAATTATTTAGAGATTCTGAAAAGTGGAAGGGCACAGAATGGCCTTTATTCATGTTGTACCCCCTGTTTGATCTACCACCCATGTTAATGTTGCTGGAGCAATATTATCTATCAAGAAAGCACATTTACTGTGCACTTGCCAATTAAATGCTTGTGATAAATTATATGTGGGGATCATTTATCAAACAAGTTTATTGACTACTGATTGTTAGCCACTTCAAAAGTTGTGTGTTAATTCTGAAAAATAAAGTCTGAATTTCTGCATATAATAGAAATGGGACATTATAGCTTGCTATTAATAAATCAGAATTAGCTGGGACTATGGAGATAATCTGACCATCATAAGAATCAATCAACAGCACCCCCCACACATGGTTTACAGCCTCTGCAAAAAATCTCTATTCTTGCTCTCTAGCATAACCACTCCTTTTTATGAATCCACTTCTAATATTTTCCTAAGAAAGGATGCAAGGTAGATACTGAATCTTCAAATATTCAAAAACATTTTTAAATATTTTACTTATTTTTAGAGAGAAGGGAAGGGAAGGAGAAAGACAGAGAGAGAAACGTCAATGTGTGGTCGCCTCTCATATGCCCCCTCCTGGGGACCTGGCTCACAACGCAGGCATGTGCACTGACTGGGAATCAAACCGGCAACACTTTGGTTGGCAAGCCAGCACTCAATCCACTGAGCCATACCAGCCAGGGCCAAAAACATTTTTATACTTCCTTCTAACATTAGTAGTTTCCATAGGCATAGAATATTGGTATGTTAATAATTTTCTCTTAGAATTTTTAGGTATTTTCTTTTTGCTTCTATTCTTGCTTTTCAGAAGTGTGTGACATTTAGATTATTATTTTTATAAGGATTTTTTTTAACTTTTAGGAATCTCAGTTCATCAGTTTATCCTCAGTGTTTAGAAAATTATGGGCTTTCCTACCATATATGTTTGTGTATTTATGTATGTGGAGATATAGATATATAGTCTGTCCAGAAGATATCTATCCACATAATACGAAAAATAGAAATTTTTATTGAAGACACAAGAAACATTGTACACAGGACAATGACACCTCAGTCTCCTTCAAAGTAGGCACCTTGGGACCTCACACAGTTCTCCCAGTAGCCATCAGCCACCTGGTGGTAGTTCCCTGAATATCATCAACAGTCTGCAATCTCTTCCCTTTTAAAGGTGATTTTAATTTTGAAAAGAGCCAGAAGTCACAGGGTGCCAAATCTGAGCTGGGGCAGGGGGCACTGAGTCACCTGGGTGATTTGATGTTTCACAAAAAAACTCTGCACCAGATATGATTCATAAGCAGGTGCTTTGTTCTGATGAAGCTGCCAATCATCATTGCCCACAGCTGCAGCCTTCTGAATCCCCTGAATAATTTCAATGGAGGAATGTTTAAGCTTAAAGAAAAATTTGATGCAGATTCATTGCTCTACTTGCTCAGTCATTTTGAATGCGATGGTCACACAGTACATATGCTCACTTTACTACCCCCACTGACTAGTACAGTGAAGTCATCATTGTTCATGCATGAGTATTCCAGTCTACTCTCCTTGGCTGCCAGGTTATACTGATATCATGAAAACCACTCTCATTATATTAACAATGGTTGTACTTTTTCCAGAGTATATATATATTTTTTTTCTGATCAACAATAATTCTCTGACCAATCCTGATATTCATATCATTCAGTCTGAGAAACAGTCTTATTTTTATTGATAATTTCTCTCTTCCATTTTCTTTGTATAACTAATAATTTTCATTCTGTAACTAATAACCATAAGATATTGGTACATGTGTATTAACATTCCAAAATATTTTTTAATTTTTTTCTGTTTTTAATCTACTTTCTAGGGATTTCCTTCATGGGACACCATGCTCCACCCTTTTCTTCCCAGCACTGGGTAACTCCAAGTACTGCGGTCTCTGTATTTCTTTAGATAAATCATCTCTTTTGCATCAGTCTTCTCCTCCATGGCTAAGGAACCTATACCGTATTTTTCTGACTATAAGACACACCAGACCATAAGCCGCGCCTAGGTTTTAAACTCTGCTCCTGCCTCCTGTGACCCCGCTCCACCACCGCCCTCCCCCAGTGAACCAGGTAAGCTACATTTGGGGGGAAATATGCATCTTATAGTTCAAAAAATATGGTAGCTTGTAGCTTTTTGGCATTCTGAAGATGTTAGCTACACTTCCTTCTGTATCTGGCTTCCCAACATTTGTAGAAATCGCTTGCCCAATTTTCAATTCTCTTTGACCCTGTGGATTTGTATTTTTGCTGTCATTTTAGTGGTATTTCAGGAGGAAAGAATCAAATTTTAAAGGATGATATATTCATAAGCCAAGAAAGAGAAAGACTTTATCTGAAAGAAAAGTACATTGAATGGAACAATTTTAGCAAAACTGGAAATTACAGAGAGACTTCATCTGTCATCCGAGGGCCTGAATCTGGTCTGACAAGCTGGCTTATCTCGTTCACTGTATATACAGTGGTGCACTGCATAGTCATGACTTCAGGGTTTACAACTGTCAGCAACAGGCCACAGGCTTATAAGTTCATTCATTGTTTTGAAAATTGTAATATTTTCTATGCATCGTTTTGAAAAATCAAAATAGTAAAAGCCATAGCAAACTGGTCTATTTTAAAAACAATATCTGCCTATTAAAAAGTACAAAATGAAATTATTTCAGTTCTCCACTTTTTCCTAGTCCATAGTCCACTATGATCTCATTTTTCTATATTAATCTTTCATGAAAACATATCCTGATATACCTTTCACACAAATTTTGAATAGTAAGAAAATAAGCATTACCAAGAGTGTTAGGAAGAGCTGATCTTTTGCTATTATGTCAAAAAAACAAAGGGTTTTATTAGGTTTCTTTAGACAACTGTAGTGTGACAGCCATTGAAATTCCAGAAGGACAACGCGAGAGTCCTACAAAGGTGCGCTCGTGGCTTCTTGCCTCCCGTGCGTGTGCTCTCACTGCCCTCCAGTCTGGAAGAGAGGTAAGGGCTGCACCACATGGGAGAGCAGTGGCTGCCCCTCCCCCTCCAGAGTGCTTAGCTTATAGCTATTTCAGTGTATCCTGAGAGGCAGTAAAAGTCCTGCCTGACTAAACACATCCCGATTCCCTTTAGCCAGTTCATATTTTTAACATTGCAAACATGCATACATATGTGTTGTTAGTTAAGCAAAAATTTAATGAGAACCAACTATGTACCAAAAAAATAGTATATTTGGCTTTGCAGCATAGGTGAAATATGCAAAGAACAATCACCTAGGCAGTTCACAACCTAACAGATCATCAGTGAATTAAGTTCAGAGGTTTTAAGTCGTTTCTCTAATCTTACACAATTAGGAAGTGGCAACACCACGAGCTGACCCTCGAACACCTGACGTGAACTTGTCCTCACCCCGTGTTCGCAGTCTCCAGGAAGGTATTAAGAATACATGGGCAGCTGTTACAGAGCTCAGGGTTTCAAATTATGTAAGTGCGAGTAAAAGATAAAAATGAGCAACAGTTGAAACAAGACAACAATAAATATTTAGATGAAAGTTTAATAGTCTCATCTTGTTCTATTCTGATCTTGACAACCCCATGGTAAAAATAACGACTAATAATGTCACAGTGGAAAGTTGCCATGGTAGGAAACTGTAACCCACCCACCGTTCTGGTGACAGTTTCTGTAAGTGCTGACTGACTAATATGTAGCTTGTAGATGAATAGCATGTTGGTATAAGAATCCTAGGAACTAGTTTCAAGAGATATAGACTTCACCTTCAAGCAGCCCAGGTCCAGGCTTACCTACTTTCATACAACCAGGATGATGTGAGGCCAGAATGATGTGAAGCCAGCATGACTAAATCAGGATGACGCACACCGGCCCATCACTTGCCTTATCAGAACGGACTGTGCTTGTCTGCACGTAGAGAACATTGCAACACTCTCCCTTGATCTCTTTGTTCTGTTCCCTTCCCCCACCTTATAAAATCCTCTGCCTCCAAGGAGAGGTGGGGATGGGTTTTGCGACATGGATCCCCATCTTCCAGATGGCCGGCACCTGCAAATAAACCACTTTCCTTTTACATCAGCACCTGCCTCTGAAATACTGGCTTTTGCAGTGACAAGTAGCCAGACCTGTGTTCAGTTACAATAATTGAATTATCTAATCAACTGAAATCTCAAAGTAATTGTAATAATCGCTAAACTTCTTATACTCATTTTATAGATGAGTAAGTAACTATTAGAACGCTATCCTTCTTGACCTGAGATTTATGTTACTGTGTACATCATATTACCTTATTCCCTCCACATTTTAAAATACCTCCAGCTCTGAGCATTCTTACAAGGTGCACTTTGGGTTACAATGATGGTGAGATATGAATGTTTACAATTCAACCTGTGGGGATAATCCGTGGTCATAAATAGCTACAAAGGTAGAGATCCTTCCACATTGACTTCATGCTACTTTTCCGATGTCATCTCTTTAATTCTCTAAACAAAAATATGTATATTTATTTATGACTTCTCATTTCTGTCCTGTACTTATTATGCTCTTATTTCTTTGTAGCCAAACACCACCAACCCTTCCAGCCAAATTCAAATACCACCTACACTAACATTCTTTTTCTGATACCCTACTTTCTAATACTGGCCAGTATTCATTCCTTCTACTACAGAATCATTTAATATTCACTCTATTTCCCTTATGCAAATTATCGATGTCTACCCTGTGCACGAAGGTCTGGGTTTCAGAACACTTCTGTTGTTAACCTCCATATCCACTGTCTCAACACGTTCATTCCACCTCTACCATCACTCCATTTAATAGCATGTAGACAACCAAAATACAGTATTCTACTGAATCACATGAACATGTTTAAAGATTCCTGAAAGATAAACAAGATTTCCCCACCCTAATGTGGAGGATCTGGGCAGGTGGTAACATCAAATGTGTCAGTTAATTTTTATCAATTCTCCTGTCAGAGTGTCAGAGGAGGGAGCAGGGAAGAGGAAAGAAGAATGCAGGACAATTAGAAGTCAGGAGCTAATAGGTTTGAGGACCTGAGTCATTGGTTTGGACATGGCAACAGGGGCTAAAGAGGAATACTATGTTAGTACATAAGCAAACATTTGTTAAAACAGTAAATTCGGACTTCCTGCCATTTCATGCACGGGGTAAGAGAGAAGAGAAGCATTGTGGTAGGGGAAGATAATTAAATAATCCAAGCCTACATATGACATGCCAAATGTGGTGCAGTCTTTTGAGAAGGCAATGTGTGTGCTAACAGCATTGCACATTTTGATGGGATATTATATCTGGGATATTCTAGAGTTGCGTAAGTGAGGCAAAGATGGCCCCTGTACATTAGAGTTTTGGTTACTTCTTTATAGCAGGCTGGGACCATTAGCTCAATCCTTGCAGGTGCCAAAGGCAAATTTTTATGTATCTAATTGCTTTATATAAAGACCAAATAAGCATCTTTAGCCATTTAGAGCCTGCCTGATTTTCATAGCTTTGAAAATTGTACCCAATATTTGCCAGCAATAGATGGGGGCCAGCAAGACCCCAAGCTCTTCTACTCTTCAAAGGATCCAGGACACACAGGCTCCCCATCTTGGTGAGCAACATCACCTAAACACATAAGCAAGCCCCTTTGCCAATTGTCCCCTCCCTGGGTGTTCCCTCTCCTTTGTTCCCTCCAGGTGGTGGCTTCAGGCTTCTATCTCTGAATGTCTGCTATAAGGAACTTACCTTCTTCCCCTGGCATGCAACCTGTCAAAGCACAGCCCCATAAAGTTCACTTTGTGCTACTGTCACCTTGTGGTCATGCGTTTTCCTTTGACCAGCCGCAAATCTTCAAACTCACTGCAGCCAGTTCATTCCAATCCTCACTGGTTGAGGGGGCCACAGTTACACTGAGTCAGTCATCATAGGCTCCCAGTCCAGGGCGGCGTTGACTATGCCACCAGGTGAGTCCCATAAGCCAATTATAGCTGAATTAAGGAAGGCTAAATTAGAAAAAATGGCATAGGCTTATTAAAGGAAAATCAGTAAAATGGTGGAAATGTGAAATAGATCTCTTTTTATGAAGCTAGCTAGAGGGGTATATTAATCATATGATTTGTTTTGTTTTATTTTGTTTTTCGGTTACTTTTATGATGCTTTGACAATTTGGGTGCTTTGCAGACCCCAATTAGCCAATTCCTAAGGACAGCACATTTCTTCTCTGTGAACATGTCTTTGAGATGCAAATAAACCGAACCAAAATCCGTACCCTCCTTCTGCTTCCTTTCACCAGGCTTCTGCAGTCCAGGGCGCTATCCTCCTGCCCTAAATCATTCAGGACCAGGCAATGGACAGCTAGAGGGGAGCCCAGAGCCTGCCCAAGTTATTCAAACTGTGTAATCCTAACACTGCTCAGCTTCCTACCCTGCCGCACTCATTCCTCCCCACACAAACCACAGCAGAGACTCTGGCCAATGCTTCCCCTCACTCTCCTGACTCCTGGTCAGACCTGGTTCTTCCTCGCATTGCACTGCATGATGTGGCATGAAACACACCCCCTCTTGGGAACTGAGTAACAAACAACCTTTCAGTGACAGTCACCTCCTGACCGGCAGGCTTACCACACCTGGATAATAAAACAAAACCCGTGGTACATTTTAAAACAAGGGATCTTTCTCAGATCTCTCTGCAATAACAGGAAAGAAGTCCTGTGTCTATCCTCTGACCTCTACTCACACTCCCCTGCCAACGTGTGTGTGACTGCTGGGAGGCAGCATGTTGCAAGAGAAAGAACAAGGGGGTCAAGTTCTAATCCTATTAGACAAGGTCCTAATCAAATGTCAGCCATTTGCTAGCAGAACAAGGTATTCCATTTCTTCAAGTATCTGTCTCCACATTTGTAAAAAGAGCATAATACTATCTACCTTGAAAGAATGATTTGACTAATAACACATTAATTTCTAACAGCAATCGAGTATCCACTAAGTGAACTACAACTCTACATTATCTTTTCTCTAGGCTTCAAGTAAAGTTTATGAAGCAAAATATTTTAGGTGTTGCTTTGTAGACATCTAAAAGTTAATCTCGGGCCAATATCTAGAAGGTAGAAGAAGACAGATTTTTGACTCAATATAAAAAAAGAGCAATTTCTGCTTTCAGCCTTCAACATGGACAGAGTGTGAAAGCTGTCAAACCCATACTTAACAAAAAATAAGCAAACTATGAATTAATGAATCTTCTTAGGCCCATCAGAGAATTTGGGTTAGAGAACAACCATCACTCCAGCACCAGGAGAGACAGATGAACCCAGAGAATCACAGTTGAGATCAGCCCACTCAGCAAAAGCTGCTAGAGGCAAAAATTGGTCGAAACACTTAAATAATCCAAGTAGGTTTCTGTCTACAGGAGACTCACATTAGATCCATGACACAAACACTTTGGAAGTGAAAGGATAAAAAGATATTCTAAGCAATTAATAACCCAAAGTGAGTAGGGGTGGCAATACTAATATCAGACAAAATAGACTGAAATCAGAATAGGTTTCAATAAACAAAGGCATATTTATAAAACGTTTAATACAGCAATAAGGTATAACAATTGTAAACACCTACACAGTTTATTACAAATCATTAAGATATATTAAGCAAAAACTGACAAATTAAAAGGAGAAATAGATGTGCTACAATAATTGTGGGAGACTCACTTCAATACCCCATTTTCTTTTTCTTTTTTTAATTTATTTATTTTTCAGAGAGAGAGGAGAAGGGAGGGAGAAAGAGCAATGTATGGCTGCCTCTCACATGGCCCTCATTGGGGACCCGGCCTGGAACCCAGGCATGTGCCCCGACTGGGAATCAAACCGGGACCCTCTGGTTCCCAGCCCACACTCAATCCACTGAGCTACACCAGCTGGGCCAATACCCCATTTTCAATAATGGCTGGAACAATGAGAGAGAGAGACAGAGGACCAACGCAGCCCAGTGAAGTACTGTGCTCTCTTCTCGAGTGCACATGAAACGTCTCCAAGATAAACTCCATGCCAGGTCACAGAGGAAGACCCAACAGCTATAAAAAGACAGATATCTTACAAAGTGTGCTCTCTAATTATAATGGGATGATAATAAAAATCAATAACAGAAGAAAAACTGGAAAATTCAAAATGTGTGGAGATTAAACAGCACACTCTAAACAACCAATGGGTCAAAGGAAAAATCAAAGGAGAGCAAAAACTACCTTGAGGAAAATAAAAATTAGAACAAAACCTGGGACAAAATATGGGGTTCAGCAAAACAGCGGTAAGGGGATAATTTATAGCTATGAATACTTAGTTTAAAAATAAGAATGCTCTAAAATCAACAACCTAACATAAAAACTTAAGAAACAAAAAGAACAAACTAGACCCAAATCTGATAGAAGGAAGGAAATAAAAATTAGATCGAGATTAATAAATAAAATGGAAAATAGGATACAAAGAAATATCAGTAAAACGAAAAGTGTGTTCTTTGAAAAGATAAACAAAATTGACATTTATCTAAATGGACTAAAAAAAAGAAAAGACAAAGTACTAAAATTAGAAATGAAAATGGGAACATCAGTACTAATTCTACATAAATAAAAAGGATTATGAGAGTATTACAAACAGTTGTATACCAACAAACTGAGTAAACTAGACGAAATAGACAAATTCCTAGAAACAAAAAATCTACCAATATTAAATCACGAGAAATGAAAGATCTGAACAGATCTAAGATTGCCTTCCTAGTTATTTACCCAAGTGATCTGAAAACTTATGTTCACACTAAACCTTATACACATATCATCTTATTATTAGTAACCAAAAACTGAAAATGGCCAAAATGCCATCCAATAGATTAATAAATGAATAAAGTGAGGTTCATCTATCCAAAGGAATACAATACAACAGTAAACAGAAATGAGCTATCAAGCCAGGTAGATATATGGATAAATCTTAAATGAATATTTCTAAGTCAAAAAAGCCAATTGGAAAAGATTACATATTGTATGATTCCAATTACTTGACTTCTGCAAAAGACAATCTATGCAGACAGTAAAATGATCAATGGTTGCCAAGAATCAACTGTAAGAGTGAGGAATAGGTAAAGCCTAGCATTTTTTGTCAGTAAATCTACTCTGTATTACACAGTAATGACGAACATGTACTTATTCATATACACTTATTGAAACCCACAGAACTTTCAAGCACAAAGCAATTATAAAATATAATTTTGGAGGTTGAATTCAGAATGTGACAAAAGAATATAATGATATGGCCAATATACCAAACAATTTCACTGAAGGTGGTATGTGGAAAAGATGCTGACTAACTAACTTTGGAAATGGGTATATTCTGCAGGACTAAAGGCAACAGAAACTGTGTAGAAGTACTACAGTGTGGTTGACAAAGTTGTTTTCCCTGGGGTACAAGTGGACAATTCTGATACTGCCCTGCGTGAATACTGGAACTGGGCAATTAAACACATCAGAACATCGTGCAAGCTAGGTTTCTCACGGTTGGGGTAAGAATTTACCTGTAAGCAATGGAATCAGATGGCAGTGAATTTGAGTTTGAGAAATTAGTATGAACTCAGTTTTAGCTTAATACAGATAGGTGCTTACATATAGAAATATTTATAGGTGTGTATAAGTAGAAGTGTTAAAATACATACATGTAGTTATGTGTTTTCAGTAGAAAGCATTTAAATTAAATGATATATCAGTAGCAACAAGTATATGTAGTACCAACATCTTAGGTTATAATATCTCTCCATTCAAAACACCAAGGCTATCTGGAGAAAGAGCTGATTTACATATGGGGAAAATTATGTAGAAGATGAGCCTAGAGTTTCTTCTATTACCAGAAAGCAAAGAAATGGTAAAGAAGAAAGGAAGGGGGAGAAGGAAAGAAGAAGAAAGGGAGGAGGGAAAGAAAAGAAAGAAAAAAAAAAAAACAGAAGTAAAAGAAAGAAAAAGAGAGAAAGAGAGAGAATAAAAAAAAACTCACAATGATGAAAGAGTTCCAATGTCCAACCTGGGACAATTTGAACAACCAAATAAATAAAGTATTACCAGATTATAACCTGGACCATAAAATAAATATGGATTATCCATAATAATATATATGATTATATAATTTATGTATCTATGTATATATGATTAAATATGCTAACAAATGGGTGAAAAAGAAAACTCTGTCAAGAAGAATTTCAAAAATCTGTGTAGATATGCCACCTTCAATGAAGTTAACATAACTACCCACTCCTTAGTTGGGGGATGAGCATAGTACTTCCTTCCAAAAAAATACAGGATGGAAAGAGGGGGAATAACAAGAGTACATGTGAAGTGAAGATTTATCTAGCACACACTAACAGCCAAGTAGGTCATCAATCACGGTCAACTTCAGCAGTAACAAATCATGCTGATATTATGTACCCTTG
Source organism: Micronycteris hirsuta (assembly GCA_004026765.1). Classification (NCBI taxonomy): domain Eukaryota; kingdom Metazoa; phylum Chordata; class Mammalia; order Chiroptera; family Phyllostomidae; genus Micronycteris; species Micronycteris hirsuta. The sequence continues at coordinate 103,220 of PVJI01003068.1, forward strand.
ATAAAATATGATTAAAATACCTCTTTATTTTTATGGTCTTTTTCCAAATAACTGTAATATAATTCTTATCTTTCTGTAAAAATACCAGAATAAAATTTCTCACTCAGTCATTAAAAATGAAAAAAATCTGAGAAACCACCATAGCTCCTATAGGAGCCTAAGGAGACATGACAAATAAATGTAATGTTATATCTTGGATGGGATCCTGAAACAGAAATGGGTATGAGTTAAAAACTAAGGAAACCTGGATTCGTAGACTTTGGTTAATAATGGGATATCATTCTAATTAAGTGGGCCCAATCTAATTATATGAATGCTAAAAAGTAGAACAGAGAGGCAAAAAAGTCATCAAAGAGACGTAATAGGAAGATTTGACCCACTGTTACTGGTTTTGAAATTCGAAAAAGGACTACACAAACTCTAGAAGCCAGGTATGGTAAGGAAATTGTTTCTCCCTTAGAGAATCAAGAAGCAGTTCTCCATCTTAATGTTAGCTCAGTAAGACCTATGTCTATCTTTCAACCTATACAATTGTAAGATAATAAATTTTAGTGTTTAAACAACCAATTTAGGAATTTTAAAAAGAAGGAGTATGAAATCTCAACTACTATGTTACATTGAACTAGTCCTCAAGGGAACAAAAATAAAAAACAAAATGAAATATCAGCACCTGTTCGTAGATAGACAAAGATTTAAAAAGTAATATATAGTGCTAACAAACTCCTCGCATTTTTGGCGATAACACGTATCATATACTTCACAAACTTTCAGGAAATTAACATTTAGAAAGTCATTCTAAGAAATAATTAGGCAGGGCTATGTAGCAGAGATTAGAATGTCCACTGAATAATTATTTGTAATTTTTTAATATATTTTATTGAATATATGATTATAGTTGTCCCAATTTTCCTCCTCTGCTCCCCTCCACCTGGTATCCCTCATTCCCTCCAGCAATCCTCCCCTTAGTTCACATCCATGGGTCAAACATATATGTTCTTTGGCTTCTCCATTTCCTATTACGTTCTTATATGCCCCCGTCTATTTTGTACCTACAAATATGTACTTCTTAACCCCTGCACCTTTGCCCCCATTCTCTTCCTTCCCCCTCCCAACTGATAACCCTCCAAATGTCTCCATATCTATGATTCTATTTCTGTTCTCCTTGTTTGCTTTGTTTGTTTTTTAGATTCAACTGTTGATAGTTGTGAATTTATTGCCATTTTACTGTTCATAGTTTTTATCTTCTTTTTTCTTAACTAACTCCCTTTAACATTTCACATAATGGCTTGGTGATGATGAACTCCTTTAGCCAACTATATCTGGGAAGCACTTTGTCTGCCCTTCAATTCTAAATGATAGTTTTGCTGGATAGAATAATGTAAGGTGTAGCTCCTTGGTTTTCATTACTTTGAATACTTCTTGCCAGTCCCTTCTAGCCTTCAAAAGTTCTTTTGAGAAATCAGCTGACAGCCTTTGTACTTAACTCTCTGTTTTTCTCCTGCTGCTTTTAGGATTCTCTCTTTATCTTAACATTTGACATTTTAATTATGATGTATCTTGGTGTGGTCCTCTTTGGTTTCATCTTGTTTGGGACTCTATGCTTCCTGGACTTGCATGTCTATTTCTTTCACCAATTTAGTGAAGTTTTCTTTCAGTATTTTTTCAAATAAGTTTTCAATTTCTTGCTCTTCCTCTTCTCTTTCTGGCATCCCAATGATTCAAATGTTGGTATGTTTGGAGATATCCCAGAGGCCCTTAGCCTATTCTTATTTTTTTTTAATTCTCTTTTCTTCTGACTGTTCTGATTTTTTTTCTTCCTTATGTTCCAAATCATTGATTTCATTCTTAGCTTCATCCACTCCATTGTTGGTTTCCTGTTTATTTTTCTCTATTTCAATTAGTACAAACTTCATTTCTGTCTAGGTCTTTTTTATGCTGTTGAAGTACCCAATGAGTTCCTTGAGCATCCTAATAATCAATGTTTTCAACTCTGCATCTGATAGATTGCTTATCGCCACTTTGTTTAGTTCTTTTTCTGGAGTTTTGTTCTGTTCTTTCATTTGAGCCATATTTTTTGTCTCCTCATTTTGGCAGCTTCGCTGTGTTTGTTTCTGTGTATTAGGTATGACTGCTTTGACTCCCTTTCTTAGTAGCATGGCCTATTATAGAAAAGAACACTAGTAAGTTGGAAGGGGCAGAACCTTTGGAAATCTCCAGGGCTGGGCAAACCACTGCTTTGTGGCTCTGTGTGAGGGAGGGGCAGGGGAGGAGACAAAGCTGCTGCCTGGCCTCTGCAGTTTTGTTGGGGAGGAAGCTCTCTCCTAGCACTTGCCCTGACATCAGACACTTCATTTCTCCACATATTCCACTGGTGCCCTTCCAGCAGTTGCCCTGATGCTAAATCCCAAAGGGAATGAGTCTGCGTAAGTCCTAAGTCCATTGCAGGCCCTTTAAGAGGAAACTCCTGAGTATCCCTCAGTTTCTTCCACTCCCTCAACCCCCAATGGTTTTTACAGCCAGACGTTATGGGGACTTATCTTCCTGGCCCTGGAACCCTGGTCTGGGTGGTCTGGTGTGAGGCTGGCATCCCTCACTCCTGAAGTGTCCCTCCTGATTTTTATCCACCACACGTGGGTGTGGGACCGCCCATTCAGCATCTCCATGCCTCCCTGTACCTCCACACCTCTCCAAGTGTGCCTGCATTTCTACCCCTCCTATTCATCGAGATGAGTGTGGCTTCTTTAATTCCCTGATTATCAGACTTCCATACTGCATGGTTTTCTGATGATCCTGGGTGATATTTCTTTTGTAGTCTAGTTGTAATTTCTGCTGTGGTTGTGTGAGGAGGCAAGTCGTGTTTACCTACACCTCCATCTTGACCAGAAGTGTGTCATTTTCAGTATAAGTAACTATCTAAATAATTAACAATAGAGAACTGGTTAAATAAACTGTGACATATCTCTACCATGGGATGCTATGAAGCAATTTAAAATGAAGAATCTATATTTATTAACTTTAAGTATGTGTACTATACATTTTAAAGACAAAAGACATTAAAACATTTAATATAGTTTTAGTTCATTTTAATAAAAATGTGTTTTAATCTTATTTGTATTTTTATTACTTAATTACATTGGGAAAATTCAGAAAAGACATGCAGGAAACTATTAAATAATTATATCTGGGAAATGAAATTTAAATATTGGATGGCCAAAAGTCTGTCACATTTTTTCCATACTATGGCTCTAGTAGTGCTTAGTTGTCTTTAACTTCATTCAAAACAATTTTGTTAGATTGTATTGTGACACTGTCATGTCAGCGTGTGTTAATAAAAAACATAAAAATTGGTGAGTTTTTGTGTAGCTATTTTATTTTTTAAGTATAGTTTATTGATTATGCTATTACAGTTGTCCTAGTTTTTTCTCCCCTCTGCCCTGCACCCCACCTCCCACAGTATTCTCCCCTCTTAGTTCATGTCCATGGGCCACATATAAGTTCTTTGGCTTCTCCATTTCCTATAATATTCTTAATCTCCCTCTGTCTATTTTGTACCTACCAATTATGCTTTATTATTTCAAGGAAGGTAAAAACCCAACCAAAACACACACACACAGATTTTTGCAGTGTATGGAGAAGTCTGTGTCTGTGACTGATTGAATGTTTCAAAAGTGGTCTGAGAAGTTTCTTGGTACTACCGACATTTTGGACAAATAATTATTTACTGTGGGCTGTCTTATGCACTGGAAGATGTTTAGCAGCACCCCTGGTCTCTACCCACTAGAGGCCAATAGCAGGAGATAGCCAACACACTCAAAATATCCAAATCAATAAAATTATTGATGAAAATGAAAAATGTGTCTTTTCTTTTACAGAAAAATCTTAACGGACATTTTGGCAAACCCAGTCTTTTCAAATGCAAAGTTCTTATTTTTATCCAACTTTACTGCGATATAATTGACATATTTACTGTGTGAAAGTTTAAAGCATACAATGTGTTGATTTAATACATTTACATATTGCAAAATAACTACCATCATAGCATTAGATAACACTTCCATGTTACATATTTACAATTTCTGTTAGATTTACCCTATTAGCAAATATATAAAAGAGTATTGTTAACTATAGTTCCCATGCTGAATATTAGATCTCCAGAACTTCTTTACTTTATAACTAGAAGTTTGTATCCTTTGATAAATGCATAGTTCTTGATACTATGTCTCAAAACTATTCTTAAAACAAACTGTGAGCCCAAAGAAGAGTGTATACCATACACATTGTACACTAGAAGAGAGGAAATAAGCTTCAGGAAAAAATAAGATTGAGACAAAAATACAGAAGCAAATAATAAAACTGGCCATTTAGTATTATATATAGATCACACTGCTAAACTGTTTGCATGCATTATTATACCCTTGTTTTGTTTAATTTTTTCAACAAGTCTACAAGAAAAGCAGTATTTTAATCCAATTTTGCAGATAAGAAAACAGGTTTAAAGGGTAATGCCAGCATCATGGTGGCATAAATCATTCCTTTTTTCTCTCCCATGTTTTAAACAACTAATAAGAAATTCATGACTGGAAAAAAAAATATCTCTGCACCTTACTAAGGGTCACAGAAGGTTTCTAACTCACCTGTTGTATCCAAAAATAAACAAACAATACCTAGGTAAGGGCTTTAGATCCAAGGGAGTAGGTTAATCTGCCCCAATTCCACTCCCCACAATCAGAGGGGAAAGAGCTGCTAGGGAGTACAAATTGGGCAAATACCCACCTATGAGAGAGAACTGGAAAAAGCCGAACTTGCCTGAGGGGACATTCCAGCATACCATCTGAGTAGATTAGAAAGGAGTTAGAAAATAGAGCACAGGGAGGAACTGACTGAAGCAGCCCCCATTCCCAGGGCAAAGCCACAAGGGGTTAAACTTTTGGTAGCAGCAGGGGAGTGCTCCTGAAGAGGAGGTTGAAATGGGTGACCTCCCACAAAGAGTGAATTCCTGTAGACAGAGAGTGTCTGCACATATTAGGCCTGGTCAATGGGCAAGGGAGAAAACAAAATGTAAGCTATAAGGCCACCTTTTGGAAGACAAAATACAGTTTCTAATAGCCAGCCTACTGAAGTGTCAGAACCACAGACATAAAATCTTTGGTAAAAAGCTATCTGCTCCTTCAGGTGGGAAAGCACAAATGCAAGCTTACAAACGCTTTTTTAAAAATCAAGAAAATATGGCATCACAAAAAGAAAATGATAATTCTCCAGGAACCAAATTGAAAGCCATGGGATATCATGACCTAACTAATAAAGAATTCAAAATATCTGTTATGAGGAATTTCAATAAACTCCAAGAAAACTCTGAAAGATAATAAATACAGGAATAAAATTAATAAACAGGAGGAGTTCCTCAACAAATACATTGAAATGATCAGAACCAAATAGGAATTTTGGAGCTGAGGAAGTCAGTAAATGAGAGGCAGAACACAGAGAGCGTTGGCAACATGGCAGAACATACAAAAGAATAAGTGACTTGTAAGATAGAAATATGGAAATAATTTATAACCAAGAGAACTAAGATGTTTAAAAAGTGAAAATACCCTACAAGAGCTATCAGATTCATTCAAAAAGGCAACTATTAGAATAAGATGATATTCTAAAAGAAGAAGAAAGGGAGAAGGGGGCAGAGAGTTTAAGGAAATCGTGGGTGAGAATTTCCAGACCCAGAGAAGGAACTAGATATACAAGTCCACAAAGCTAGTACAATACCCTGTTATTTCCATGCAAAAAGACCACCCTGGCCAGTGTGGCTCAGTTGGTTGGAGCATTGTCCTGTAACTGAAAGACTGTGGGTTCAATTCCTAGTCAGGTCACATACCTAGAGAGTAGGTGCCATCCCTAGTCCAGGCACGATACCCAGTGTGTGTGCATACAAGAGGCAACCAATTGATGCTTCTCTCTCACACTGATGTTTCTCTCTCACACTGATGTTTCTCTCTCTCCTTTCCTCTCTCCCTTCCTCTCTCTCTAAAAGCAATGGAAAAAAAATCCTCAAGTGGGGACAAAGAAAAAGACCTTCTCCAAGACACATTATAATGCACTGTCAACTATTAATAATCTTAAAGGCAGCAGGAAACATAAAAGGAAAGTAACCTACAAAGAAATCCACATTGGGCCATCAGTGGGTTTCTCAGCAGAAATACTACAGGCCAGGACAGAGTTGAATGAGTAGAATGACAGTAAAAAGATAAAAATTGCCAGCCAGGAATGCCTTACTTGGCAACTCATCCTTCATACGAAGAGGAAATAATGACTTTTCCCGACACTGAGGTAGTTCACCACCACTAGACCTTCCTTTCAAGAAATGCTGAAAGGAGGTTTTCAAGCTGAGATAAAAACAGGCTAGTCAGGAACACAAAACATACGGAAGTACACAACACACTGGCAAAGGGGAAAAATCGAAAGTCGGAATTAGAAAACAGTAAATCCATATTAGGACGGTATGTTAGCCACTTAACTATAGTATGATAGTTAAGGAAAAGAGTATTAGTTACATTAAAATATTAACAAGTACACAGCATAAAAAAGTGATAAATTGTTACTTCAAAAGTTTCAAAGGGGAGGAGGCAAAAGGGTGGAGTTTTATAGGTGAATGAAGTTGCTGCCAGTGTACAATGGACAGTTTTCTATATGACGTGTTTTATGTGAACCTCATAGTAACCAAAAAGCAGAACTCTGGAGTAGATTTGCAAAACGTGCAAAAGGGTATGCAGTCACGGAAAACCGTGATGTCAAAAGGCAGGCACCACGGTGAGAAAGAGAAACAATGGGAAGAGAACACAACCAGACAGTCAGTGATAAAATGGCAGCAATATATTTGGACGTATCAAAATTTAAATGTAAATAGGCAATTCACCAATCAAAATGCAGAGGGTGTGGATGGTCTAAAAAGAACACTAGACTCAGCGTACGCTGCCTACAAGAAACTCATCTTTGGCTCTAAAGACACACAGGGACTCAAAGTGAAGGGAAGAAGGAAAGTCATCCATGCGGGTGAAAAACAAAAGCAGAATTAGCCACACTTATGGCAGAAAAACAATAGATTTTAAGCCATAAAAGGTAACAAGAGATAAACTCATCGTATATAGGATTGTTCAAAAGTAGTTTTACTATTATTTTTGTGTAAAATAATATAATAAACAAATAATAATATAAGAATAAACTCTGGGTTTGATGTACTCAAACCTGTAAACCTATTTTTGCCACAACTGTACGTATAATGATAATGGAGTCAATTAATCAGAAGAAGATAAACAATTTTAAACAAATACACTCCCGATATTAGAACACCTAAGCACGTTAAGCCATCACTAACAGATATGATGGGGGAAAAGAAAAATACAATAATAGTGGGAGACTTCAATACTCTACTGTCAGCAATGAGATGCATCATCCAGACAGAAAATCAACAAGGAAGCACTGGAATTGAACCATGCTTTAGATAAAATAGACTTAACAGACATTTTTAGAACATTCGATCTAGCAGCAGCAGAATACTCATCCTTCCCCTACACTCACAGTACATTCTCCAGGGCACATCACACAGTAGGACACAACACAAGTCTTGGCAAACTGGAGAAAACTGAAATCATACCAGCTCTCTTTGCTGACTGCAATGATATGTGCTGAGAAATCAACAATAGGAAAACTGGAAAATCTATAAACAGGTGGAAACTAAATCACACTTCTAAGATACCAATAGATCAAAGAGGAAATCAAAGGGAAGTCAAAACACGTATCTCAAAACTAATCATAAATGGTAATACAACAGACCAAATCTTATGAAATGCTGCAAAAATCAGTTCTGATTAAAAGTATTTAAGAATAAATACATATAAAAAATTAGAAAAATTTCAGACAACTTAACTTTATACCATAAAGAACTAGAAAAATATTCAGCTCAAGGTTAGTAGGACAAGTAAATGATAAAAACCTGAATGGAAATAAATAAAACAGAGACTAGAAAAAATTAGAGTCAATGAAACTAAGACTTTTTGAAAAGCTAAACAAAACTGACAAAACTTTAGGTTAAGAAAAAATAGGGAATACTCAGGTAAAATTATAATCGAGAGAAGAGACATTACAACTGATACTACAGAAATAAAATTCTACTATGGACAATTACACATCAACAAATTAGATAAACTAGAAGAAACAGGTAAATTTATAGAAATACATAACCTAAAAGGACTGAATTAGGAAGAAGCAGAAAATCTGAACAAATGAATGAATAAAGAGATGAATTAGTAATCAAAAACTTTCCAGCACAAAAACCCAGGACCAGATGGCTTCGTTAGCAAATTTTAGCAAACATTTGAAGGAAAAAAACTGCCAATCCTTATCAAATTCTTCCAAAATAATTGAAGAGGAGACAACACTACCAAACTCTTTCCATGAGACCAGCATTACGCTGATACCAAAGATAGTTAAAAATACTATAAGAAAACTATAGACCAATATCTCTGATACATAGAGCTGTAAAATTTCTCACAAAAATTTTAGCAAAGCAAATTCAAGAACACATTAAAAGAATTACATACCAAGACCAAGTTAGACTTATCCATGGAATTCCAGAATGGTTCAACATGTGCAAATCAGTAATCATAATATATTACATTAATAGAATGTAAGACAAAAATCAAATGATTATCTCAATAGATGTAGAAGAAGCATCTGACAAGTTGCAACATCCTTTCATGATAAAGCTGGGTATAAAGAAACATACTTTCATAAAATGATGGTCACATATGGTAAACCCACAGATAATATTATACTCAACAGTGAAAAACTGAAAGTATCTTAGTAATATCAGGTAAAACAAGACACTCACTCTCACCACTTTTATTTAATATAGCGCTGAAAATGCTAGCTAGAACAATTAGTCAAGACAAAGAAATAAAAGGCATCAAATTGAATAGAAGTTAAATTGCCATTATTCATAGATGATATAATTTTATATATAGAAAATTGCAAAGACTCAGCCAAAACACTGTTGAACTAATCAATGATATCAGTAAAGTTGCAGAATATAAAATTGACAAAGAAATCTGTTGCATTTCAGTACACTAATAGTAAACATCTGAAAAAGAAATAAAGAAAACTGCCCCATTCACAACAGTGTTAACAACAAAATACCTAGAAATAAATTTAATAGAGAAAATGGAAGAGATGTACAATTAAAATGACAAGACTTTATTAAATGAAATTAAAGAAGATGCAAATGAGTTAAAAGTGTCCCATGTTAATGGATAAAAATTAATTGTTAAAATGCCCATATTACCTCAATTTATAGACTTAATGCAATTCCGACCAAAATTTCAATTGCATATTTTTACTGAAATAGAAAACAAAACTCCTAAAATTTGTATGGAATCACACAGACCTTGAATAGCCAAAGAGATTCTGAGAGAGACAAAAAACTCCAGAGGTATAACACTTTCTAATTTCAAACTATACTGCAAAGCTATAATAATTAAAAACATATGGTACTGGCATAAGGACACACAAACAAATGGTAAAGAATAGAGAATCCAGAATTAAACCTTGAATATATGGTCAACTAATATTTGGTAAGTGAGCTAAGAACATTCAATGGGGAAAGAAAAATCTCTTCAACAAATGACACTCGGAAATCTGGAAAAACACATGAAGAACAATTAATTTGGACCCTTATTTTACACCCTCACAAAAATTAACTCCAAATGGATCAGATACTTAGACATAAGACCTTATACTATAAAACTCCTAGAAGAAAATGTAAGAAAGTCCTCAACATTGTTTTTTGCAATGATGTTTTAGATATGACACCAAGAATACAAGTAAATAAAAGCAAAACTCAGCCAGTGGGACTACATCAAACATAAAAGTTCTCAGCAAAGAACAAGTAACAAATAAAAAGTAAACTTACTGGATGAGAGAAATTTTTGCAGACCATATATCAGATGACTTAATATCTAAAATATATGAAGAACGCATACAATACAATCTGATTTTGAGAATGAGCAGAGGAACTAAATGGACTTTCTCCAAAAAAAGATGTCCAAATGAAAAATGCTCAACTTTACTAGTGATCACTGGCATGAAAACCAAAACCACAATGAGATGTCACTTCATACCTGTTGGATGGCTGTCATCAAGGAGGTGAGAGAGAAAAAATGTTGGTGAGGATGTTGAGAAATAGAAACCATTATACACTGTTGGGAATGCACATTGCTTCAGCCATTATGGAAAATAACAGGAAGATTCCTCAAAAATAGGTCTACCATGTGATCCAGCAAATCCACTTCTGGGTTAAGCCCAAAGGAAATAAAAACAGGACATCAAAAAATATATGCACTCCCAAGTTCATTGCAGGTTATTCACAATAGCCAAAGTGTTGTATAACAAACTTAGTGCCCATCCATGGATGCATGGGTGAAGAATACGTGGCATAATTACTCAGCCATGAGAAACAAAGACTTCTTGTCATTTGAGACAACATGGACAGTCATTGCAGACACTATTCTAAGTGATATATGTCAGGCAGAAAGACAGATATTATATGATATTACTGAAATGTAGAATCTTAAAAAACAAACTCATAAAAGCAGAGCAAATTGGTGGTTATCAGGGGGTAGAGGTGGGGAAATAGGGCAGACGTTTAAGAGTACAAACGTAAGCTCTAGAGATAACACAGTATGTAGATAATATTGTATTACAAGCATCAAACTTGCTAAGATACTAGAACTTAATCATTCTAACAACTAAAAAGAAATAATTGTGCAACATGAGATGTTAATTATCACTACAATGGCAATCATAGTACAATATAAAAATATTTTAAATTAACATGTACACTTTAAATCTATACTATGTTATATATCAAATATATTTAATAAAAACTAAAACAAGCACAGAGATTTAAGAGTGATACTGAGAATTATAGCTAATAAGTTTCTCAGTCAACATTTGAACTTTGTCAGTTTGTCCAAATGATTAGGATTATTACAAAAAAAAGGTGTTGGGTCAGTTTTCCTAGTAAAGTAAAACACTGACATGTGAACACGGGAAGCAGTATGAAGCTGAAGCTAAACTAGTTCCAATCTAAACGCTGAGGACCAGGATCAATTTGAGGGAAGTTCCTCCAATTCATGAGGGCTTATGGTGAACATGAGAGAGGGTTTGGGGGGTTAAGCGTATTTTGGAAACGTAGGCTTTTTCCTAATTCACTGACCATATACATTTACTACATCCACTATAAATATCTTCAGGCTCACCAAATAAGTTTGTACTTGTTTGGAAATTTCACAGCACTGTTTCTATCTACCCTATTAAAAAAAAAAAAGGATCGAAAGACCCAGGGTTAGTTATAGCAACTATGCAAATACTTCAAACGTTGTGATTGAAATTGAACATAAAAGTGTCTTTTAGATATGTCACAAACCTATTCCTTCCAAGTCATTGCACAAGTATTTCTAAATTTCCAGACAAATATTTGCTCTTTCAATTAAAGCTAATCAAAATTTCTGTCATTTGAATACTTTTTCGTTTCACCAGTCTGACAAAATCGTTACTTCCCTATTAACTATAGTCGTGTGTGTGCACACCCATGTATGTGTTTTAAAACTAGACCTTCAATAAGCCAATCCTCTCTGAACTTGTCTGACAAAACATCTGCTGTAGCAAATGACAAATATGTATGCTTTGAGTGCATATCCAAACAGATACCAATGGCATCAGTTCATAAGCTGGCTGTCTTGTTCCATCACTAGGGCATTATCAAGCCCACACTGTAGCCTGCTAAGGAAAAACCATTGAGGCTTTGTAGTTTTTGAAATGTTTTTATCTTATCAGATCATGTTTGTAATATCCCACTGAACTAAGTCATTGTCACCTGGAGACTGCAAAATATCTCCTGGAAATGGTTACACTATTCATTCATCAGGGGACCAAGATAATTAAGCCATCCATCAATGCTGATGCTTGCTTGGATGTGTGATATTTCCTTGTTGTCCTGACCTTGGTGTGTCTGGAACTCAGATAAAGCCTTGATGGATATGTGAGCACTCATAACCACCTCAAGGCTCGAACAGCCAGCCTGCTCAAAGTGAGAACACTCTATTTATCCTTGTGTTTTCAATCATCTTGAAATTCCGACTTCAGTACAACCACTCAAGCTAAACTAGTTATTTCTTCTCAGTGTTCTCATAGTCCTTTCCCTAGTACAGTCCTTAGCACACTGTATTATGAATGTTTGTCTATCTCTGCTAATCTAATGTGATCTCTTTAAGGTAGTGGATTATATCTTTCTTAGTTTTGTTTCCCCCGCACAAACCTACTAACCTTCATATAAAAATTGATTAGTAAAATAAGTGTTAAATAATTTTGTGTTTTATCATTTGGTATAGGTACTAGAAAAAAACATTCTTTACAAGAAAAAAAAGAAAAATTAGGAAATATTAACTTACTGATCACCGAACGTAGTTCATAAACTACATTAGAAAAGATGTTGTATCACTGGGTTTAAAACCATGTTAACATACTTAAGCCTGGACTATGCCAGTTAGGAACAAAATAATTTTTGGAAAGTAGTTTCATTTTTCTTTCAATTTTCTCAACTAAAAAAATAGAAGGTTTACAATGTCTATAACCTAGAATGATTGTGAAAATAAGATGAGAAAAATTATTTTTAAAATATTTTTGGACTGTAATGTACAACTTAAAAGGAGCAATTATTACCAAGAGTTTGACTACTGTCTGTGTCACAGACGTCAACTTTTCCCTCCTCAATCCATCTCCAACACTGGACGGTTAGTTCATCGCTCCCATCTCTGAAAAACGTACTCATACTCATCTAGCTGCTTTCTCAGTTACGTTTGCTTTTATCTCCTCAGATCCCTATCTTCTTAAAGGAAGAGTTGGTTCCTACAACTTTCGTCCTTTCTACCAACTCTTACTTTTGAGGAAATCTCATTCAAATGTATGACTTTAAATTCCACCTGAAGTCTAAAAATTCCTAAACCTTTTTTTTCCCTTAAACTCAGCCATTTCCCTGATTCACTTATCTATCCACTAGGCACCTCAACTTAGACATTTAAAAGACAGCACAAACTTAATATGCACAAACGTATCTCCTGCTCTCTCCCCAGCCCACCTCCATTTGTTCTACAGGCTTCTCGACCTTACTCAATGGAAGCTCCACTATCCAAAAAGTGTGAAATTATTCTCTCATACTTCACATCCAATTCATTATTTAATGACACTGCCATCAAAATGTAGACTATAACTGCTTCTAGCACCTCCACAGCCACATTTTCATTCAAGTCACCACCTTTGCCTAGATCAGGGGTGTCAAACTGATTTTCACCGGGGGCCACGTCAGCCTCACAGTTGCCTTCAAAGGGCCGAATGGAATTTTAGGACTGTATAAATGTAACTGCTCCTTAACTGTTAAGGAGTTGAAATTACATTCAGCCCTTTGAAGGCAACCGTGAGGCTGATGTGGGCCCCTGTGAAAATGAGTTTGACACCCCTGCTCTAGATTATTGCAACAGCTTTCTTAGTCCCTCTGCTCCATCCCTTTCCCTACCACATGTCTGTTCAAAGCCCTTTTCACCTTAGAAATAGTAAAAGCAAAAACTTTACAATGGTATCTATATGCCCTATTTGATCCACACCCCCACACCATGAACACTATGGTCTCTCTAATCTCACCCCCAACTCTGTCCCCAATACTTTGCTCTGCCTCAGCCACACGATGTCTCAAATGCACTATCCATTCTCCAGCTGCAAAAGCTTTGCAATTTCTGTTCCCTCTGCTTGGATACTATCCTCCAAGATATAAAGAGGCATTTCCTCACTTCATTCACATCTTTATGCAAATGCCACCTTCTCAGCAAGGCCTTCCCTGACTATACTATTTAAAATTTCAACCACAAACGCCCTAGCAATCTTCCCTGCCTTACTGTTCTTTAAAGCATTTATCATGTCCTAAAATTAATTACTTAAATAAATTTTACTTTAAAACACCTTTAGATTTATAGAAAAATCATGAAGATACTATAGCGCCCCCTATATACCTCAAACCCAATTTCCCCTATAATTTACATCATGTTTAGCATGGTGCATTCCTCACAAATAATGAACTAATATTGATACATATTATCAACTACAGATCATATTTAACCCAGACTTCCTCAGTTTTTCCCTAATGTCTCATGTGCTCCATGGTTCCAGTCAGGAGATCACATTATGGTTAGTACTCCTTTCTCCTTTGGCAGTTCTTGGCTGTGAAAGTTTATCAGACTTTTCTTGTTTTTGATGACTTTCACAGTTTTGATGAGTATTGATCAAGTATTTTATAAAACTTATTTCAGTAGGAATTTGTGTAATGTTTTTCCTATGAATAACTTGGATTTGTGGGTTTTTGAGAGAAAGACCACAGAGATAAAGTGCCATTTTTATCATGCATTGAATTTCTATTTCCAATTAGAAAGAATTGATATCTTTACAATGTTGAGTCTTCCAATCTATCAACATGGAATATCTCTCCCTTTATTTAGATCTCTGATTTCTTGCATCAGTGACTTTCAGCTTTCCAAACAGATTCCATACATATTTGATAAGATTTATGTGTGACTACCATGGTTTAAAAGAAGTTATCTTACTTTATAAATGTAGCTTATAAAATATAACTTCATGGGAGACTGCCATTTATATTTCCTCATGTTTATATTTATGGGAACCTCCATTTAAATTATTCATATTTTATTTGTAATTACATATAATGTATATTTATTTTTTCTCTCAACTGACAGTCACAGTAAATTTCAAAATCTGAGCAGTAATGTGAATCATGTTATAATGTATATTGAAATGAACTACAGTTAATGTTAATTTATTTAAGGTGGTACATAGCACAGCACACTGAGTATATCTGAGTGTGGGTCAAGCAACACTGGAGCAGGAGTGAGAAGACTTGGTAGAGGAGGGCAGAGCAGAAGGCCGCTCACTGAAAGGAGCCCTGCCTTGCCTGCTGCCTAGGTCGTTACGGGAATTCTCCAAGATCTGTGAAACTATTTTGCAAACTTTAAGTCTCTGTAATATATACAGATGAATAAAAAACATAATCATCAAGCTACGGATAATTTTAGCATTTCCAAATTTTGCTTATTTAGTGGTGAATGTAACAAGAATAAATGTTAAGAATTACAATGTTACATATTAAACTCAATACCACACCCAATCTACCTCCCTCTGCTCTGAACCAGCTTCCTAAATTATCATCTTAATTTTTACCAGATGAAATAAAGTATTTGAATACAGGCTAAAAATATGTATTTATAGACACTTGGTGTGAAGAACAGCTGGTACACTCTTAAAAAAGTATATTATACGCATTATTCCTCATAAATGTTTTAAAACTCTCATTAAATAGGAAAAAAAAAGAGAACTTCATCCAAAGAAACCTATTTCAATGCTACAGCATATTTATAGCAGCATATATCATAAATATATATTGAAATTCTATATAACAAATAGGAGAGTAACAAATAAGACCAAAGGGAAACAAATCCTCTGAACTGCATATATTTTTCACTTTTGAATTATAATGATCAACAATGATCCATAACAGATCATTGCCCCAAATGGTAATAAATCCTCTCCTGTCATACCCTCAGCTCTCCAGAAGGACTTGGGGCCATAGTGGCAAGGCTTATATTTCACCTTATCTCTGCATTATCTAAGACAAACATGCATGAGTCTGTAATATGCTTAATGTATATTTACATGCATGGCTGCAACTAAATTCTATTGCCAGGGGGCTCAAAAGTTCAATAGCAATTGTTTTCCATACTCCAAAAGAATTGAAAGGGCCTAAGAAATCATCAAATACAGATATAATATTAGTGACATCAGATAACTTTTCACATTTAACCACCCTAGGAAAGGCAAGTTATATAATACGCAGCCTTTCAAAGTGGATGCTGGTGTTTGCCTTTATGGGCAACGTGTTGGGTTACCTCTGAGTTTCGTGACTGATTACCCATATTTAGACATTCTTCCTTGTTGGGGAGAGTTTGGAAAGCAGCAGAAAATGAACCCTACTCTACTTTTCAATAAACATGTAAAAAGTGGAATTCTTATTTCTATTCTTCAGCCAATGTGTAAAAGTTACCCTAAATATGTTTAATATTATAAATATTATAATAAATTATAACATTATAAACATCACAAAGTAAATTGAATTAAACCAAACAGAATTAAATTCAGTAGCTTGATCAAAATTTTACAGCTAATATATTTGGAGCTAGCTAGGGCTGGGACACAGATCACACGGACTCAAAAACCCGTTTTTTAACCACTAGTCAAACTACATTTATTAAATGTCAACTCCGTGCCGGGCACTGTAGTAGGTATTAAGGAAATGAAAATTAACGAGACATTCTTTTATCTGATAAACCCACAACCTACAAAAAAACAAAAGTAGCATATAATACAATAATAAGTTAAGTATTTTAATGGAGCTGTGAACCTCATATTATGTACGAAAACATAGCACAGATGGACTAGTATTTGGGCAGAGACTTCAAAGATCTCTAAGGGTTTGCTACAGAGAGAAAGGGCCTATGAGAAGTCTCTAGAATCTTTAATATGACCATCGAGGGAGGTTAGCCTGCTTGTAGCAGTTGCTAGAGCTTTAAATGTTGGCTGAGATAAAAGGGCATGAAAATGGGAATGTCACGAGGGACGTGAGGTATGTGTTCTACTGAAGTAAATAAGCATTCTTCGTCTGTAGAATTACACGGTCTAAGGATAAGCAAGTCTGGAAGAGTGCATTCTGCTCCTTTGGTTTAAAAAAAATAAGGGTGGTTTGGGATCAAGATTGGGATTCTTTGACATGCAACAGTTGTAGAAAACAACCTAAGTCACTGAGGTGTTGCAAAAATCAAAAATTTTTATAGTCTTTCATTTTCATGAAAAGGAAATCTTTCCTTTTTTGGCCGTGTCCAGACCTATGCTATTTGGAATCCTTGCCAAATCTTGGTGTCTGTAGTCTCTATGTGGGTTATAAAGAATTCTTTGACTACCTTAAGTTGCTGCATTATTTGCTATATTACTTGTTTACTGAGCAGATAAACAACAGCACTTAAGACTCAACATGGCTGAAGGGAACATGAACAAAGTGAGTAATTGTTGGCTATACATACACAAATCCTCTTAACCATATTATGAAAATTCCAAGATTTAGCCAAGAACAGTGATCCCAGCTCCTGTGAGAAAATTCCCCAACTCCTTTTCTAAGACAAGTTTTTTCTAGTGTGTATTAACCTTTCCAATTTTTGCATGTGTTTCCCAGATTGTTTTAGGACTGTTCAAAATCTTGGACGAATCTCCAGGCATCTAAGAACAGGAATCCTCACTGAGGACTGCCCAGGGACCATGTCTGTAGGCTAGGATATTGTCTATTACTCCTCCAGTGTACCCCAACCTGACTGTTTTGGGCTACCGATGGAGGTAATTGTTGGTAATTCCTGTGATATCACCTGGTTGATGTTCTTTTAACCATAGCCTGGAGAACGTGACTATAAATCAGGTCTCTAAAGTCAGTCTCCAGAGGTATGACTGGGGCACACAGCAAAATCCAACAATTTTTCTGAATGATGAATTTATCTACGTTAATCACAGATTCTTTATCTGTTTCTCCTATAGTTTTAAGCTTGTCAAATAAAAATAGAGTATTACCAGACAATGGCAGGAGGGCGGGCGGTGCTGAATGTGGGAGGTGGGGGTGAGTAGGTCACAGGAGAGTAATAGGGGGGAAATGGGGACAATTGTAATTGAACAAACATCTTTAATTTTTTTAAAGAGAGTATTACCTATATGTGGGACACATATCTCTCTTGCTACTCAATAAGCCTAGTAGCACTTTTTAAAACTCTTTTGTGCCAAGTTTTATAGTATAAACAGGGAGACATCCCAGGGACTATTTTTAGCTGTTGAATACAAGAGTAAAACATCAACACACCTGGTAATAGTTGAATGTCTAGGATGTATTCTGAAGACGGTGGTTTCAGATTTATGAGAAATATGTGGGGGCCTTATTGAAACCATGGGGCATAACTTCCTAGATGGATTGTTGATTCTCTCAATTCAATGAAAACATATATTGGTTATGAGGGTGAATAGGATTTCTAAAGAAGGCTGATCTTAAGTCAACCACAATGAAGTAAAGAGCATCAGGCAGAGAGGAAAACAGGACAATACTGGATATGAAATAATGAGGAAGGAAGGGATGACAATTTAGTTAATGCCTGGAGATACTGAACAAAGAATATTACAGGCTACCAGATGTTATTGTTGTTGTTTTTAGCAAGCAAAATATAAGCTATGGATAATTAACCTCTCTAAATTGGGCATACCATACCAAAACAGGGATTGTCAAACTTTCCTTATAAAGGGCAAGATAGTAAATGTTTTAGGTTTTGTGGGACATTCAGCCTCTGACACAGCTACCCAACTCAGCCATGGTAACGTGAAAGCAGGCACAGACAATAAACAAATTGGTGTGTCTGTGTGCCAGTAAAACTCCATTTACAGAAATAGTCATTTGGCTGGATTTGGACCACAGGCCATAGTTTTCCTAGCCTTTCTTTAGAGTGAAGTGCTTCTTGGATACTCCAGGCAGAATTCTAAGAATGACATTCAATTACCTTCACCCTTGTATAATCTCCTCCCCTTTGAATGTCCGCAGAAACGTATGTAATAAGATGATATGAAGAAATATCATTGCTGTCATTATGTCACATTACATGGGAAAAGGGAGAGCATTTGCCTGGGCCAATCCAAACACATGAGCCCTTCAAAATGAAAAAGCTCTCTCAAGCGAATGGCAGAAGAAAAAGTCAAAGAGGTTTGAAGCATGAGAGGAATGCGGCACAAGGAAGATTCCCATTGGTGAGGTAGAAAAGGCCTCTGACAAGGAACTGTAAGCAGACTTATGCTCCAAAAGGAGATCTCAACTGATAGCCAATAAGGAAACTGAATTCAGTTTCTTGTTCCAAACTCACAAGAAACTGAATTCAGCCTATAACCTGAATGAATAAGCGTAGAAGAAGATTCTTCCCCAGGGCTCCAGATAAGAGTCCAGCCTGGCCAATACATTAATTCTATCTGTTTTAGCCCTAAGTAGAGGACCCAGTTAAGCCAGAGTCTAGAGAAGTTAGCAGTAACCTTGACTGATGCTTCACTTAACGTACATCAAATATTTGCAACAGCTTTAAGATCACAGACTTCTAGAACCTCCCCAGGTTCTCCCAGAACATGGTGAGATTTTTGACAACAGGTTTAGGATGACAATAAGGGGTAACTAAGTTTTCTCATTATTTAAAAAAAAAAATAGTCCAACCCAACTACGTTTAATTATAGGATCCATTTGCATAGTAGATATTTTTCATCAGGGTCAAGGCACTGAATTACTGTAGACATAACATGTCAAAGATCCTAATGAGACAGCTAAGGCAGGTAAATGTTAAGAGGTTTGGCAATATCTACCATGAAAACATATTTTTGACGACAATGAAGATAGAATAGCAAAGTGCTAGAAAATGTAGTTAATATGGTAGCCTTCACATCTGCAAAGAAATCTTTCTGTTTTCTGAGAAAAAAGTTGTGAGTTAAAGGATAGCATTGAACAAAGATGAACCAAGCCTCTCAGAGGGTAATTGTAGGAGCAAGGTCATAGACAGCATTCTTAATCTTGGTTGGCTCTTTCTAATGCTAGAGCTGAGCAGTTATATTTCCAGCACTTGTAGCTTCAACATCACAGCCCTCACAATGGGAGTTTTCTCATTGGCCTTTCAATTGCCATGAGTTTGGTCTGGATTGTATCTCTGTATACTTATGGAATTTCTTCTAAAACTAGCTGAGAGCTGTAATTCCTGAAAGGTGGTGATTTACTTTTCTATTTTTCTCTTTTTGTTTTCTAAGTTAGCCATCTCTGGTTTTAACTGAGCTTACAAGTAGATTGGACAGCACATTTGATGTGAGAACTTCAGGTCAAGTCCTGTCTCTTTAAAGGTCATAGACAATTTCCAAAGTCTAAAAGAGAACCATTTTTTTTTTTTGATGCTCATATGATAGAATAAAAAAAATCATTCAACTTTGTCAAGAAAGCCTTCAGAGACAGAAAGCAAGTTTTTTGTCTTAATCCTCTGGCCCTTAGTGTATTTTAAATATAATTTGAGTTTTTCTTTTCAGTCTTCCAGATAATGTACCCATTTGATCTTTTCAACTCATGATTGGCATCCCTGGGACCAATAAGAGGTGGAGTAATCGCTGTAAAGCAGGATTCCTAGGAATAAGCCTCTAGAATGGCCCTGAATACTTTAATAATTATCTCCCTCTTATTTCGTGCAATGATATTTGTAAACTGCTGTTTTAGAGCAGGTATCAGCCAACTACAGCCCATGAGCCAAACCAGGTCCTGTGCTTGCGTTTGTAAAAACAGTTTTATTGAAAAACAGCTCATGCTCATTTCTTCATGTATTGTTCAAGGCTGCTTTCACACTACAGAATTTAGTAGTTGTAACAGAGATCATATGACCCGCATATCAAAAGTATTCGCCATGTGGCATTTTACAGAAAAAGGGTATAGGCTTCTTATCTGTGTGATTATGAATAAAGGACTTAGCTTTTATGTCTCTATTTGCTCAACTGTAAAATATAGTAATGCTCATACAGTGCTCAATACTGTGTATACCACATAGTAAGTGCTTTAATCTTAACTAATTTCTAATAGCTTATTCCAAGTAAATATACTGTGGTGAAGAAAGATTTTTCACTATTAGGCATTGTCAAAAATATGACCACATTAACCACCATTGTTGGTCATTTACTCTGTACCAGGAAGTAGGTAAAATGTTTTAAGCATACTTAAAACACTCTTAAGATATATTCATTGGTATCCTAAAAAATAAGTCAAGGCTAGCATGTACTTCATGATTATGTACAAAAATTTCATAAGACGTGGCTTCTAATATGTTCAGACTTTAGATACTTGCAGTTTTATTTTCTTTAAGATATAGAAAGGACAAATGGTTCTTATCATGGTTAATATGCCCATACACACTTCATCTGGCAACCTGAGAGTGAGATCTCTGTCAGTCTATGACATTTCCTTAAAGACAGAGCAACGATATGAACACAATTTAAAGGGAAATTATGAGTGACATCAAGTGACTCTTGTCCATCTCCAGAGTACAGAGCAGCGCTACACAGCAGAGCAGAGAGTCTCTGAGGGAATCGGCAAGTGGGTTGAGCTGGTGAAGACTTCAGAGAAAGATGCTGTAGGCCTATAAGCTATAACCCATTTTAAAATATCACCCCATTTTAAAGATACCCAAACTCTGGTAGCTTACCTAATTTTTTTAATGTCATATAAGAAGATGATCAAAGCCAATGTTTTAACACATTTTATGTTCCTTACCCATTTTTCTACATTGCCGTCCAAAAAGTGCAAAATCGTGAAACTCTAATTCAAAGTGGTTTATTGGTCTGACCTGTTCCTCGTGGCACTGAAAAGGATAGTCCTGTATGAATGTAGCGATTGATTTTCCTCCATCAAACACACATTTTAAAAAGTAGCAACTACATGCTATAATTTCACTCAGTGCTGTGAAGATATAGAGGCACTAACACAGCCCTGTAGGAGCTCAGGATCTAGTTGAAAAGGTAGGTGCAACGTAAATACTGAAGGTGACCACAGTAAGTGTTGGAAGTACAAACAAGGAGAAGGTAAAAAATCCTCCCCGCTGCTCTCTTGGTTTGCTGTTGTTAACTATGATATTAAAACCACAGTTACCTTGGGCATATTGATTCCAAAAATTTTGTTAGTTTATCCATGCAAGTATGATATATCAAAGTTCACTGGAATTTTTATAAGAATCATATTTTTCCACATTTGCTAAATGAATACTGACTCAGAGCCATAGATGTACGCTGCAACAATAGGATATATAGCTTCCCAATCTAACAGAAGATTATCAAACTTTAATAAATTGTAACTGTGACTTACCCCATCAAAGATACATCAGACCAAAATGCACAGATGCAGTTGGTTCTCACAACAGTATCTATAAATTAACAATAAAAAGTTCCCAATTAGAGTACAGATGATATACTTTGTAATTCCTTACATTTTTCCTGATTTTATGTTTAACATGAAGAAATCAATCATGAATCCCTACCTGGAGCCAAACCAATATGTAATTCAGTATGACAACATTAATCTTCACAGTTAATACAAATGCTATAAATTCTCTGTTATCATATCATAATTCATTTTATGTTACAAGGGAGAAAAATCATCTGTGTGGCAAAATTAAATTTTACTCCAAGTGACAACCAACATGGAGATACATCAAAGTACTTCATCACAAAGTTATCCTTATATTTAAAAGAGTGAAATTGATATGGACTAGATATAATATCATCTGAATTAGTAAACTAAAATTGTCTGTAAGTAGACTAAGAAGTTCAGAAATAACAAAAATAACCATCAAGGTAATCTGAAAGTAATCTCAGTGTTAAATAGTTGGAATATAAAAATTTAATTGGAAAAACTCTTAACAATTGTATTATGCTACTAGAGACAGCAGGAATGTTATTTAAAATAAAGATTGAGAAAAACAATGAGAAACAACAGAGCTGAAGAGAAAAACTAAGAAGAGCAAATATTATCAGGCTTCTTCCTGAGAACAAGAGTCTTGATTGAAAATACTAAAGTTTTATAGGCTTGGCTATACCTAACTTGAACAATTTTTTTTTCTCAGACCATTTGAGAATTTGACTACATCTTCAGAATTATATACTGTTTCAAAAGGTTATAGTTCCTCTAAATTCCATTTATGGTCCTGAGGTTAAGAAGACAGGTTACAGAAGTTGGAATTGTTTAAGCTTCCTTAGTTGATAGCGTTTCCTGTCCTGCACCTGCACTCATGCACCCTCAGCACACCAGACAAACCAGGTTCCTGAGAACCAGAGACTGTGATTCGGGATTTGGTGATCACACACACACACACTGCTTTAGATGATAGATATAGATAGATAGATGCTAGATAGATAATAGATGATAGATAGAACCACTATCTATATCACTATATGTCACTTTTGGGCTCCTTTCTGGAAGTGCACTAGGCCTTTTTTAAACTGCCTTTTGTTTTGCTATGAAGCTTATGTGTGAATATTGAATCTTTAAAAACAACAAAAAAAATCACCAAATTTATTATCTACTTGTACTACTTACATGTGAATTATTCTTGACTATAAAGTGGACAAACTATATTTTCAATAAGAATGCTTTTCACTAAAATTTTAAGAAGGAATATTCTAAGGTATCACCTATCTCAGTGAAACTTCTGAAATTTATATCTACCCATATATTTTCTCTGGAAATAGCTTTTAATCTTCAAAGAATTTTGAGTGAATTCTTATTTAAATCCTGATGTTATTACCACTGAATTAAAGAGGATATTAACTGAATCCATAAGAATTGTCCATGTTGCCCTCCACTTTTCCTCATTAGCAAATATATTGAAAATATATTTTCCAATGTATGGAAATATGTATAGAATGAGGCTGTTATATTATTGTGAATACCATCTCTCTCACTCAAGGCAAACTTATTGTTTAGATCAATAACATATATAAGCAAATATGAAATCATATCACTATTTCAACTATATACTTGCATGTAAAAATACTCAGATGCATGATGCATGTAGGTATATACACACTACAGCCAACCAGTCGACGTCTGTAAAAGCAAAGAAAAGTCACTGTACCTGAATTACTCCTATGAAAAAGTGACTCAGGTGAAATGCGAATGTATTCATTTAGTCTGTCATAAAAAGTAGTGCTAGCCAGGTATTATACTTCTGTTGGGACTTATGCCACAATAATATAATTTTTTTCATTCTAAATTGCTACACAAAAATAGGTGAAAAAACAAGAATATCAGGTCATCAGTGATGCCAATGAGAAATGACTATACTCTAGTACGACTCTCAGAGGGTCATTTTCTTGTTTCAACAGCACGCAACATTGAATTCATGCGGATAGAGAGATCCCTGAGAGAGAGAAATAACTCCCTCGATAAGGATAAAACCAGCATGGTGGTTGGAAGAAACTGGAGTTCAATGCCATTCTAGGAAAATTACAAAGAAAGAACAAATGAGAGGTAGCATGGTTAAGACTTCCATGTGGAGCCAGAATAAAGGTCATCATTTTTGTTCATTTGTTATTAGCATATTTACAGATTTCTCAGAAATTCTTTATGTACATGTTCAATTCATATACATAATATTTGGTATGTATACATAAGGTTTATATCTAAATAAAACTTCTTAGGATAATTTGGGCTGAATTTCTGCATGTAGAATAGAGCACAATACCTGTGAGTCTGTGAAAATTCCCATGTAATATCTGTATATCTAACAAAGAGGAATATCTTAAGGAAATCTGTATAATTACCTGGCCTCTCTCTAAACACCACACACAATGTCTAATGAAACAACCTTGTTAATGCTCCTCAGGCATTTCACACTCAATTCATCAGTTTCCTCTCAATTCAACTCCTAACTCGGGCTTCTTCGTTGTCATTAATGGTACACACTATTTTTTTCAGAAGACCCCAAGAGAAACCTAAAAGCTATCTATTCTCCATGGTCCTAACTGTTTCAGCCATTTATCAACTTTTATATTTAAATTTCTGCAATCACTTAAATCAACCTCTACCATTGCCAAACTTTTTCACTTCATTAGTGTATACATGCATCACATCTCACCTAAATTCCTACCTAGCCTTCGTGCATTAAGAACTTTGATAAGAACCTTGATGGTTCACAGGGTCAAGTTCAAAACAAACAGATTAGCAATGAAAGCTAGTTCACGTTGCACATTTCTGTCCTCATTTTATACTACCCCCCCAAAACCCTTTGCACTTGCCTATCTTTGCTAACACACATGCTATTCTTTCTTCTTAGATTTTCTTTTTACCTTTTAACAAATTCTACACATCTGTCAAGATTCCTAAACTATGGATTCCGTAATGTCAAGGACCAGATTTGTCTCCTTGGTGGTTTTCCTATCAAAGCCTACCAGAACTGTTTTTGAATAAATAAGTGAAAAATGAACTTCAGCAAATCTCTTCCAAAAAGTCTTCTCTATCAGATTAATACCTCTTCTTTACTGCGGTAACTGAGTATATCTTAATTATGATCTATGACATTGAAATTTCATGTCCATTTCATTGACTAAAATTTGAGGGTGTGCTCAGGGTGTAAATAGGATGTGCTCATTAACATTTTAATCACAAAAAGTGGCAAAGGTAGGTAACCTGGATGTATTGTTATAGTGGCACTTCATATAGAAGCCACATAAATAATCCCCTCATTTGCTCTTCAGAATACTGTTACTAATTTTGATATTTAAACTCGGAAATTTTAATTGTTCATCCTACATTTGAAACCCTATTGAGAGTGATCTCTTCACAAGATAAGTGCCTCTGCTAAAATACAGACATTTTTCAGATGCTGCGCAGAAATGAATCCAGGTGAGTTTAAGCAGTCATTCTTAAACACTGTTGCACAAAGAATCATCTAAGATTGTGGTTTATTAAAAAGACCTAGCATCAGTGTTTCCTAAAATCTCGCCGAGTGATTTTAATGTATACTAAGAGTTGATAACCGCTGATGTGGAAGGACAGACTGAGTGGCAAAATTGCAACAAAAGAACGTCATGTACAGAATACTCATTCACTTTCTCTCCTTGAATTTTATGATTCCAAGTGTTCTTAACTAGCAAAGAGGTAAACTGTATTTTCATTTCATGGCTGATGTGTTAGCCTAATTAGCACTCACTGACACTGAGCAACTTATATTATCACACCTATCTTCAAAACAACAATGGGATTATGTATCACTCTTATTTTGCAGAGGAGAGAAATGAGTCTTAGGAAACTTAAGCACCTTTTCTGTGCAATACATAAAGGAATCAGAAACATAGCCAGATATGACATTCTTTCTTCCATTCATTTCTGCTTTGACAAATGTATGTGTGAGGTTTCCCAAACTTCCCACTCTGTCTGATCTCCCACCTCCTGCAGAGGTAACCAAATTCAAAATTAAAGATCTCTCTACTTTCCTCAGCTCTTTTCTCCTGATCATGTAGCAGAGGCTAATTTCCAAGACCCTGTTGGCACCCTTAACCTGCGTGGTTTTGAAAGTGACAGAATGTCTCAAATGAGAACACTGGTGTGTGTGTGGGGGGGGGTGGGTTCCATTCAAAAATGCTTCCCATTGATTTCTCTAATCAAAACTATTGCCGGTAGGAAGAGTGGTAATACCTCCTGATTTCATGATGGATTGTGTGGAGTGTTTGCTTGAAATCTTGGTCCCATTTGGTAAATATCTCTCACTTGCTGATTAAATATACTCAAGTTAAATGCAACAGGGATCTCTCTTAGTTTTGCATAGCCATTGAAATAAGAGAAAGGCAGACTCTTTATAGGGCCATGATCTCGTTGAACACTTGGATCATTATAATCTATATTGGTCAGATTGTGCAAGGCTCATCTTTCTTAGCACAGAAATATTAAGGAAATAACTGAAAAGCTAGTCTACTACTGAAAGAGCCAGACTGAAAGGCAAGCCAACCTAACAGCTTCTCTAGCCACTGACAATTATCTTAAATTGCCAATAAAAAGAGTGTAAGAACAGAGTAGAATATATGGCTGGAAAGAATACTTCAGTAAGAATCTGAAGTGGGCGACGAGACCAGTAAGTGACCTAACAAGACAATTTGAGTTAGCAAGACTCCCTTTTTTTTTAAGTGTTTTTTCCTGAAATAATATGGTTTTGATTTTCCTTAATTTTGGAGAGGAAGTAGAGTACTATCACCAAAGACTTCTTATCCTCCATTTTTCACAGAGTTCTCATCTTGTCTTTTAACAAATTTTGAATAAATATTTGATGGTTCTGTATTCAAAGTAGGAGGGGAGGCAAGGGCAAACTATTAGCCTGCTTAGGACAACAATAGGCTTTTCCTGGTCCTCCTAGCAAGCATGGGCTGCCAAGGATAAGATAAATGCCTATTTGTCTATGAGTAGAGACTGAGGAAGTTTTGTGCATTATCAAGTTCCCTCATATCAAAAGCATTTCACCTGTTAGGAATAAGAGCCCACTTTCCCATCCTCTGTTAACTCTCTTGATTATTAATACTCTAGTAGGAATCACTTTTCTCCAAAATGTATGATTATTTTCATCTAATTCCTAAGAGTGTTAAAAATGGGAAGAAGGGAAAAAAGGTATATTTGGGTTGCTACCATTCTAGAACAAACCACACTATTTGCTAAAATAATCTCTTGAAGATATTCCTGTTTTATCCCATGTGAAAGCTTCATTTCCATGCAGTGGGCAGAGTAATCTGAAGTAAAACCATGTCATCTTTCTCAAAAACAAAACAACAAAAAAACCTATAGCTTTCCATCTCCCTTAAGTTCTGTCAAAATATTTATTTTAGAATATAATGCCCTATATGGTTTGTTCAAACTACTCCAGCTAGCTTTCACTTTCAAAACCCCTGAGATAATAAACACACTGGCCTGTGCTTCAGGTTGGTTCCTGTGTGCTTCCAGCATACGTGAAATTATTCAAAGGACCTTAGCTGAATTCCACTGAATTTCTATACCTCAGCAAGCATCTATTCTGAGGTGTTTTGAGTCTTTCAGACAAGCAACCTTGGACTCTATAAGCCATCCTATTAGCTTGAGAGGAAAGCACAACATCCAAAGAACTTTCTCTCTGTGCTTTTGAGCCACTTTCATGAATCCCCCATTTGTACTCTCTGCTAATAGGGACTGAAAGACTATTAGTGGTAAGCTCAAAAGAACAGCTCGGTCAACTCCTAGTAAGGGAGCACTGAGTAGCTCTGTTTAGAAGGTGAGTGTTATTGTGTGTTATGGTTTCAGGTACCAGTCAATAGAAAAACTTGTATTCTACACCCTTCAATATTAATGATGTGTCTGTAGTCTTATCCACCTAAATTTTTACATGCAGCACAATGCCATAGCTGACCAGGAAAAGCAATCTGTCCAAATGGCACATTAATTATTACAAGGTCAGAGACATTATGTAGTTTTCCTGAAATCACTATTCATTTGTGCCAGAGAAGATAAAACCTGAATTCAAATTCTGGCTCTTTCATTTATAAGTTATGTGACCTGAGGCAACTTCTTTATTGTTACTAAGATGTTTTTTCTCAAATGTGAATTGAAGATCTTGTGCAGCTCCAAAAGGTATTGTGACGATGAAACACTATCAGCCTTATGAAATTTTTGGCCCTCGTATATTAGTATTAATAATAAAAACGTCTATTTTTTTCAAGATTTTATTTATTTATTTATCTTTAGAGAGAGGGGAAGGGAAGGAGAAAGAGAGGGAAGGAAACATCAAAGTGTAGCTGCCTCTCATGCACCTGCTGCTGGGGACCTGGCGCACAGCCCGGGCAGGTGCCCTGACTGGGAATCGAGCCGGCGCCCTTTGGTTCCCAGGCCGGCACTCAATCTACTGAGCCACACCAGCCAGGGCAAAGACATTTAGTTTTTGAATTCCTATTATGAACTAGACACGCAACTCTGAATTTTTATATACTAGTAAATAAATTCAGAACTTTACAGAATAAGTCACTTAAACTTTTACTTTCATATTTACACAAATATAATTACTCCATGGAGTAGAAAATATTAATTTTAAAACCATACAGAAAGACTTGACATTTTACAGCTATACCCTGATTGGGGATATATTTCTACTCTTAAAGGTAAGAATCAATTCTCTGTTCAAAATAAGAACTCTTGGTGAAAAAGTTTAAAAGCTATAGTTTCCAACAACCACTAAATTGATCCTATCAACAAGCTAGTGAAAAAAGTTCCCATTCTTATTTCCATTTTAAAGATTATGTAAATTTTAAGCTCACAGTGACTTCTCTGAAAGACTTGCAGGTACTAGATGGAAAAAAAGAACACAGGACATAAACTCATGTCTTTTCATTCTAAATCCCTATAATTTGAGAATATTTGGGGGTAAAAATTGGACACTAATGCAGACTGTCTGTCCTTTTGTCCTTTTTATTATTATCTATTTCAAAAAAATTTTGTTGAGCTATTGGTAAATTTCTGCATTTTGGCTATTTGTTATACTAATCTGCACATTGATTGGTGTCCAGAATCAAGGAAATGGTTGACTGTGACTCAGTCCTTATTCTTTCTCATTAGCAGCACTGGGCTGCCATCTACCAGCAATAAGGGAATTTGCAGTTTTCCTAATTGTAACAATGCAGAGGAAAAAGAAATGTTTTCACTATTTTGCTTTGGGACTAAATTTCTAGAAATCCGTTGAAATGTTAAAATTATCAACACACACCCAATGTTTAGAATCTCAAAAGAATCAGGCCTGGAGTACATTTCTACCTAAACCAGGCCTTAGAATAACAAAGCCTGTTTTCTGTATGATCTTAACAAAAGGTTTCCCTTGAAAGTTCATATATGAAAGGAAAACTAAAAGGAGAGACATATTTCTGAAAGAAAAATGTAAATATTGACTGCACTAAGTTGATACGGATCTACATGAACTAAATGGAGAACCAGATATTCAGATAAATCCACTTGTTCCTGCTCTTAATAGATAATATCTATATTGTCTTATAGATTTGGCTCAAGTCTAAATGTTTTAATAATATTAATGGAAACACTATGAGATACTTAAAATATTTAGGTCTTAGTAATTGTTGATTCTATGTTTCAATTTGCTGGATCACTAGGACGCCCAGATATCTACTTATAAACATTATTTCTGGGCATGCTTATAAAGGTACTTTTGGAAGAGATTAGCATTTGACTTGGTGAACTGAGAAAAGCATATGGTCTTCCCACGTGTGTGTGGGCATTTTCAATCCACTGAGGACTTGAGTAGAACAAAAGGATGGAAGAAGTTTGAATTTACTTTCCGCGTCTCTGAGATGAGATGACACATTTGTCTTCCTTCCTTGCTGCTCCTGGTTCTCAGGTTTTTAGACTCAGTTGAAAATCTACACCATCAGTTGCTATCAAGCCTTCGAAGTATACTTCTGGCTTTCTTGAGTCTATAGCCTACAGGCAGCAGAATGAAAGGCTACTCAGCCTCCATATCCATGTGAGCCAATTTTTTTAAATAATAAATCTTATTATAGAAATAGAAATTGAGATGGAAATCAAGGTAGAAATACACAGGCATGCCTTGATTTATTGTGCTTCACTTGTTGCACTTCATAGATATCGAGGGGGGGGGGCGGTTGACAAGTGAAATATTTGTGGCAACACACATCAAACAAGGCTATCAGTACCATTTTCCCAACAGCCCTTGCTCATTTGTGTCTGTGTCCCATTTTGGTAATTGTGTGATAT
Organism: Micronycteris hirsuta; assembly: GCA_004026765.1. Classification (NCBI taxonomy): domain Eukaryota; kingdom Metazoa; phylum Chordata; class Mammalia; order Chiroptera; family Phyllostomidae; genus Micronycteris; species Micronycteris hirsuta. Next base: position 133,749 of record PVJI01003068.1, read on the forward strand.
TTCATTAATTTTATCATGATTATATCTGTTATAGTGCTCTGTAAGAACTGATATTTTATGTTAGTGCTGCAATCATTTTGGTGCACCATGAATCATGCCCATACAAGACAGCAAATTTGATCAATTAACGTAATTGTTCTGAGTGCCCCACTGACCAGTCGCTTCCCTCTCTCTCCCCTCTCCTCCAGCCTTCCTTTCCCTGAAGCACAACCATATTGAAATCAGGCCACTTAATAACCCTACCATGGTCTCAAAATATTCAAATGAAAGGGAAGAGTCACATGTCTCTCACTTTAAATTAAAAGCTATAAATGATCAAGCTTAGGCTCAGAGGCACACAGAAAGCCGATACAGCTCAAGAGGCTTCAATTTTGGCCTCACAGCCAAGTTGTGAATACAAAAGAAGTATCTGAAGGAAACTGAAATGCTCCTCCAATAAACTCATAAACAGTGAGAAAGTGAAACAGCCTTATTGCTGATATGGAGAACGTTTTAGGGGTCTGGATAGACGATCACACCAGCTATGATATTTCCTTAACCCAAAGTCTAATCCAGAGACAGGTCCTAACTCTCTTCAATTTGATGAAGGTTGAGAGAGGTTAAAAAATTCGAAACTAGAAGATATTGGCTCATGAGGTTTAAGAGAAGCTGTCTCTATAAAAGTGCAAGGTGAAGCAACAGTGCTAATGTAGATGCTGTGGCAAGTAACCCAGAAGATCTAGCTAAGATAATTACTGGTGATTACAGGGTACAGTAAGGATAGGCTGACTCTCTGGTCAGGGGCTAATTCAGCTGGTGACTTTAAATTGAAGCCAATCCCCAATTACTGTTCCAAAAATCCTAGGGCGCCTGGGGGAAGATGGCGGTGAGATAGGGGGAACAGAGTTTACTTCCTCCTGCCCACTCATTGATTTTCTGAGGAACGGGGCGAAAACCCAGCAGTATTCCAACACATATGATGATTGATGCCCAAGATTACAGGGGATTTTGAACATTCATATGGTAAGCAGAGTGCTTCAGCACAAAAGGGTCCCCACCGGGGCCAGCCTGAGGAGCGGGGAGGGGCTTCGGTCCCATACCCGGCAGCTGCCCAGATGGGACGCAAGATTCTTGGGGAGCGAGCCATAGTGGGATTTGTGAGTGGTCAGATGCTTGTCTGGTCTGGCGGGTGTAAATAGGAAGAATTTTTCGGAGAGGAAAAACAGGAAAAAAAGTGGTGCTCCATGGCTATTTGGAGAGGCCCTACCTCCAACAGTCCCCTGGGATCGGTGCGTGACCAGGATCAGTAGGGGACCAGGATCCATGCGCAACTCAGTTCGGAAGCCCAGGGAAGTCTGCCTGTAGCACCGGAGTGAGAACACAGTCGGCCCTTGGCCCGCGGCAGCTTGCGCTTCCATCAAGGGGAATTGGAGGCTGTTTGAGGTTGGGGACCGAGGACTTTCCCATCTCATTCCAGAAGAATTGGGAACAGCTTTCAGTCAGTGGCTCTACGGCCAAGTGCGACCTGCGCAACCAAACGGGAAGCTAAGGGCTGTGTGCACCCCGTGATCTGTGGTCTAATCGTGCACAGTTCAAAAAGACCAGGGACAGTGCACAACTGGGCCCCTCAGCCAGAGCTCTTTGGTGCACATCCCAGGGTCAGA
>PVJI01003069.1:0-131796 GCA_004026765.1 Micronycteris hirsuta
AGAACCAGAGACATTGAAGTTTAGAACATTCTGGCAGTAACCAGAGGGGAGGGGGAAGGGGAGAAGGGGGACAAGGATATTCAGGAACTGCTATAAAGGACACATGGACAAAACCAAGGGGGAGGGGGGAAGCAAGGGAGGGAGGTGGGTTTGCCTGGGGTGGGGTGGGGGGAGGGTAAATGCGGACAACTGTAATTGACCAACAATAAAATAATTAAAAAAAAATTAGAAACAGCTGATCAAGCCTCTCTGTCCATGTGATAAATTTTCAAGTGACTCCATAGCCTCTAAGAAATAGTAACAGGAGGCCTTGCATCCTTGATAAGCCCACGTATAAAAGGGCAAAGTTGCACAAAGTAATCAGTTTGCCTGTTTGCCACTTCCTCCACATCCATGTTAATTTCATCGCCAACTCAAAAAGCCCAAGAAGGTCAGCCCCTGGTTTGTAGGCTGGTGTAGCTCAGTGGATTGAGCGCAGGCTGGGAACCAAAGGGTCCCGGTTCGATTCCCAGTCAGGGCACATGCCTAGGTTGCAAGCCAGGTCCCCATGAGGGCCATGTGAGAGGCAACCATACATTGCTGTTTCTCTCCCTCTCTTTCTCCCTCCCTTCCCCTCTCTCTAAAAAAAAAAAAAAAAGAAGGTCAGGCCCTGGTTTGTTTTGTTCCCCCGTTGATTCCAAGCAAGGTGCCTAGCACATGGTGGGAATTCAACAAGTTCTTTCCAAAGTGAACGGAAAACAACCACGTATCACCTTTAGCTATAAATTCACTTTACAACAATATTACCTCACTGGTAGAAACCTCTCCCTAAATAATCGTGATGATGGCAATAACCAGGGCAATAATAATAGCAAAATGCTTACTGAATATCATGCTCAGTTCTATATGACTTAATGCCTTAACAGTTTAACTCTCTGATGGAGTTCAGGACACACTACCCCCATATCTGGCACCTTGGCAGGTTGATTATTTTAAGTTGAAGGAGTTTGAGAAAGCAGGAAAAAGGTCACTTTGACACCTCCCCCTTCTCCCCTGAAACTGGTCATAAAACCCACCTGTGAGAGAGGAACACCCTTTCCTATCAGTCTTATCTCTTAAGACAAAGAGAAACTGTGGCAGTTGCCTCTGTGTAACTGTGGCAGGCAGTTATACAGACATAAGCAAGGCAAGGACAACAGGCCAGGTACAGAAGGTCACCAGGGTGGAAGGCGCTGGGTGCCTAGCAACTGGAAAAACAAGGACCTCGCCCTGAGGGTAACCTTTCCTCCCCTAGTGTAAAGCCAGTTTATCCCCCTGACCTTTCATAGTGCTGGTCTTGTAGTTCAGACTGTCCCCCAATATATGGCTAGTCATATGGTTTTAGACCCCCTCAGAGGAGAAACAAGGGACTGGAGAATAGCCTCATAGGACACCCATATGAGCCCTCGAACTGCCCCTTTTAAGCATTAAGCCTTAGAGATAACATCTAGGCCTCAGCTGTGTTTCAGCTCCAGACCCAGAAAAGCAGCAAAAGCAGACAAGGGACACCACAGTTGACATCTGGACCAGCTGCCCTGCCCCAGCACCCACCAATCAGTGGAGACCACAACCCTTTCCCTGGAAAGCTGATGAATATTCTATTGAAATCCTCCCCTGGGACCTCCCCTAAAATCTCTACCCTTAAAAGCCCTTAAAGACGAAGGACCCAGGGAGGTGTTCCCTCCCTCCCATTAAATGACTTATTTACAGAAACTGACTAAAGCATCATGAGGATATAATTTCTTCTGTTGCTATTGCCCAGGACTGCGTGAATGGTGAGAATGGAGGGAAACATAACACTCAGGAGTCAGATGGTGGTAGGCAGGAGAGACTGACTACAATTTCTTTATTGCCATTAAAACACACTTGTTCCTATCACAACAGCCTGTGTCTTGTGCTTATCCTTTTCTTTCTTCTGAAAATATTAAATATTTCCAGGAACATCTCCTCGTTGTCTTTTTCTTTCTAAATGTTGAACAAGGTCATGAAAAATATAGAGCACAGGTGGCAAACAGAATCCGGCCCTCCACCTCGTTTTATCCGGCCCAGCACCTTGTTTCTACCCGGCGGCAGCACCAAGCTCCTTGCCCCTAGTTAAGGAGTAGTTACATGTATACAGTCCTAACATTACATTCGGCCCTTTGAAGGCAACCGCGAGGCTCGTGCGGCCCCCGGTGAAAATGAGTTTGACACCCCTGATCTAGAGTGTTTCAGTCTTACTGCTGAAAATTCAGTTAGGAAAAAAATCTTCTCAGTAAATAGACGACTCACAAAGATGAAAAGAAACAGGAGAGCTTTATTTAAGTCCTCTAAATAAAAGTTCAAAGATGAGGAAAAATAACTTTAAATCCATGAATAAACAATTCGAAACAAGGAGTCACGTATTATATCCTAGGTTAGCACAAAAGGTTTAAGCACAAGCAAGCAGACTGAGAGGCACTATTTCCCACGGAAGGAAGGTCATCTGTCTTTGTCCACAGCATCAGTTCTATTGCCTAAGTCAGTGCATCACAGATTTGTCTGCCAGAACATTCCAGAGGGGGAGGGCAGCAGGAATCTCCACTCAGCATTCTATGACGTGTTCTAACAACTTGATGCAAGCAAACTGTTTTTTGAATGATCATGTTTTATATAAACAGTTCATACAAATCCAGCGTTCTATTCCATAATATAGGTCTTGTTTTAGTACAATATATTTCTCCCCAAATATTTGAGTAAAACAGATATTTTAGCAAGATTATTGTATCTACCTATGATTTCTCCTGCATGGCACCTGGAATAGGAATCCCCGTTTAGAAGCACATTCTAGGTGGAGTATTTAACATCGTCTCTGCTCAGAACTCAAGCATGTAAAGTTAAATAAGATGGAGGACCACGCAAATAAAAGAATCCTGCTCACAACTGGCAAATTGTTTTCTTTGTGCTGAATGGCATCTGCTCTGACATTTAAAAAGCAATACTAAGTGAGGAACAAGAGAAAAAAGGGAAGCAAGTTGGCCTCATAAACCACAAGGTCTAGACGTTCATCGGCTATACATTTCTTTCTGCAAAACACTAACTAACAAGCCTGTCTAACACACTCACCTTTCCAATTTTTTCAAAAATTATCATTTTCCAAAACATCTTCTTAATTTGCCTTCTGTAACTAGCCATTGCTAGCAAAGTGCTCCTTACCTTCTAGCTAAAATGCTGCGAAATGTCAGTGTGTTATCTAAAAAGACCAATGCAATCAACTTAAGCCTTCTCCCTTCATGCTAAACAGGAAAACATACTAAAATAAAACAACAGCAAGATGATCAGAAAAACTTAAAGTGACTATATTTCCACGCACAGCGGCAGGAGACCACCCCCCTTCACACAATCCCTTCACTCTTTGTCTTTATGCTTGAAAGAAAACTACCCTTCACGTCAGAAACACGACTTTGAAAGGCAAGCACTATGAATGAGTCCGCACCTGTACTCTTGCCCCTGACATGTGATACAGCAGTTCCCTGCTTGTAAGTCGGATCCTCTGCTAAGTGGTAAGATCCTGGAGGGCAGGGGCCCTTGCTTCAGGCTCATCTTTGCCTCCAGTCTCTGGCTTGATGAGAGTGTGTTGAAATGTCCATTTCTGACCATTACGGGGACGGGTCTTTGTTTTTCATTTCTAAGTTGACTCAAAGATCTCCTTGTTTGACCATGCTCACGTGCTTCCTTCACTAAGAATAAGTTGAGGAGCTTGATGTGGGGATAGGAGTTTGCAAAATGAATAGCAGTGATCTCTGCTAAGTGGGAATGAAGGGAAGGCACCAAGACTAAGAGGCCGATCACAAAGCCTGCTATTTTGCCAACTGAATGGTAATGTAAACTTATCGATGATAAGGGAGATGGGTTGTAAGAAAATCTGGGTCCCATTTCAAATGAAATAACATAGGAAGATTTGTACGAAAATATATCGGGCACCTAGTAACTGAGCACCTGTCCGTGCTAGCTATTATCGTTAGGTCTGTACCTTCTGGATATATTCTTGTCTTTGAGAAGGCCTCAACTTTCTTTCCTGTTTATTTCCCCTCATCACAAAACCCTAAGATTAGTGGCAGAGTGTTTGTGATGTGTTTTGAACTCCCTGATGTGTTATAATCAACCCAAGTACCATTTTATTTATGTAAACTGTGTCTACCCGGTGAGTCCACTTAAATATCTGAGACTGGAAACCTCTGTCTCGTAAGACTTAATAAACGATTCCCTCTGGCTCTAAAAGCAAGTACTTTTTCAATGACAGTGGGAGGGAGAGCAAAGGGATTACTCTGTGACATTTGCTGTGTAACGTTCTTCGAATGGCGCATCTTGACAAGTGCATGAGAGTCCTTGGAGAGTTGCCGCACACCGTGAAGAGAGAGTGATAAAAATCCCAGTACCGCTGAAAAACAAGGGGAGACAGGTTACAGTCAGAACAGCCCCACAGCTTCCGTCCAGAGACGTCAACAGTGACGAGTTTAGGCCTGACTTTATACAAAGTGGCAGCTCTCCAGGGTCTCGAAACTGAGGTGTCCAGGAACTGAGGGGGTCGTAAGGAGATAAGTGAGAGGAGGGAGCGTAATACTCCACACTTCAAAACCCACGGAAGGAGATGACATACACTTACGTGAACTGCTGGGAGCATTGTAAACCAAAATAGCAATCTTCAATTAGTCTAAATATTATTGTCAACTCTGTATGTGCCTGGTGTGACCCATACATTTAGATAATTTATCAGTGAATGAGGCTAAGGCAGGTTGAGTACCCTTTAAAAGGTAAGATAGTTAATAAGTAGTGGAATCAGATTGAACCTAAGTCACTGGCCTCCAGACCCAATGAGCTTTGCACTCTGTACCTGATACCTCTCCACGCATTAAAGACAGCCCGTGACTGCTAAAACCCAGAGCAGGAGGCCCGAGGGAAGACCTGGCTCACAAAGGCAGCAAAGTCCATGTGTAGCGTGAGGACTCAGCTTTGTCGGTCATTTTCTTTATGACCCTTCACAGGGTTTTTTAACACAGTTGGCCCCGGAACAACACAGAGGTTAGAGGTGCCGACCCCCTGTGTGGTCAGAAATCTGCATGTAACTTCTGTTCTCCTCCCAATTTAACTACTTATAGCTTACTATTGACTGGAAGGCTTACCGACACCACAGTCGATTACATATTTGGCATGTTACATGTGTTACGTACTGTATTCTAACAGTAAAGTAATCTAGAGAAAACATATCATTACTAAGAAAACCGTAAGGAAGAGAAAATACATGTACAGTACTGGACATATTTAACCACAACATAAGTGTACATCGTCTGTTTACAAGATGAAAAACCTCTGTGTATAAATAAATGCGCCAATGCAGTTCAAACCACGTTGTTCAAGGGGCAAGTCTGCTCAGTTTCCTGCCTACTAACAGCTTCAAGGTATTTTAAAGTGAATGAAATAATCTACGTGAAACAATTTAATCTTCTGGTAAAATACTGTATGAGCAACCTCAAATGTTATTATGGTTTAATTAATCTAAATTGATGGGAAGAAAGTAAAGCTGCCACCTTTATATAATTGTTCGGCATACCCTTAAGTGGACAAACCTCTCAAGACACTCCCAAGTGCTATGTTCTTGATGCACCTATGCCCTTTCGTGCCTTGTTTTTATAACACTTTGTCTCGCATGTGAGGAGGTCTTAAAAGTGTCCTCGAAACCAATTTTTTTATTAGGATTTTCTGTACTTCCATTGCAGTCTGGAAGTACTTTACACTGAAAACCAGAGGAAGGGAATAGATTCTTTACCTCCAAGTCATCATCAGGGATGGCCCTTTTCCACTTTACAGTCCACCTGATGTGTTCATAGGCATTGACTACCACTTCGATTGCTTTGGGACAAGAGTGGCAAGCCTGTATCACCTGCAGACGAAGCACAAAGTTTCTCTTGTTTAGTGCACATACAAGATTCATTTATCCCACTTACAGAGACATCATGAATTTATGCACCTACTGGGTTCCTTGGAGCCCTGAAATGCCTTTCAGACGTCTCATGCCTTTGAGCATTCACACACCCTGCCAGTCCCCTTGGCAGATGGGAGGATTCATAAAATCAGACTGATGTCCTTCACCATCCAGGAGCAGGTGAAGAAGTTCTAACAAAGAAGGTGGGAGCCTGATGACAGGCACGTCCTGCCCTAGCAGTCTTCACACGTCCCACAGCACCTGTGTCCACCAGAAGACCAGTTTCTTTCTGCCAAGATGGCCCTGTCTCTAGAAGTCCTTTGGGTGTGACCCATTTTCTTTTCAAAGTGACCCCAGCTGGCCCTGAGGGAACCTGTACTTCCGTCCTGTCATTATCAGCAGAAGCATTTTCTACTCCGTGTCTCATCACATTTTTCCTTTGCCACCCAACAAGCAGCTTCAGCCACAGACTCTCTCCTTTACATCATCTCAGCGTGAGTTACGCATCAATTCTGCTTTTCCCTCAAAACCTCAGAGAACAAATCAAGCTCCCTGTGGAGTCCTCTGAAAGCCTCTCTCACTGGACGTGAGATGAGGAGGAAACCCCCCTAACGCTCCATTAGCAGGGAGACATGCCTCTGCACTTAATTTTCTCCAAAGAAATTTCTTCCTAATTTTCCAGTCATTCTCAACCTCAACCTATTGTCATTGGGCAAATGGTCACAAACCTGGTTTTCCTGACCTTCTTTACCCGTCCTTCATAGGTGGTCCAGTATTGCATTTTTCAAAGTGGTAGTAAGTACCTAATGTCCTGGGCCTTGAGCAAAACTGAGACAGGATGATTACCATTTTAACATCCATTTAAGTACATGTATGTACCCAGGTCACTTGATTGGAGGTCAACCTGAATGGAGGGCCCATGCCAGGGAGCTAAAGATAAGAGCAGGTGAGATGGAGCCAGCTGGCTGACGGTACACCTGGAATGCCAGTCTGAAGAGCTTGGGATTGACTTCACAGGCAATAGGAGGCTATTGCATATTCTTAATGAAAAGCAATGCTACATTCAATTCATTCCATTAGGAAGCCTTCTTGAGCACTGTGTTTAGCACTCTGGTCATAATTCTGAAAAGTTTATGACCTGCTTTTAGTCTTCAGGGAGTTTACAACATAGTTGAAAAGAAGACACAGAGATATGTGAAGTTAGAGAGCAATGTAAGCCAGTAAATGATAAGGGACCATAAAGATCGAGTGTCCCTCGAGCACCATGAGCAAAAGCACAAAGGAATACACAAGGGTATCAGGGCAGAGAGCAGGGAGGAGGCTGAATGGGATGCACCCAATGGCTGCTCAGCTGGCATCACTGTTAATCATGAGAATGAAGGGTAACTGAAGCTTTGAGAATGAATAAGTGGGGCTTAATGAATAATCAGATATGGGGAATAAAGAGTGCATCTTTGAGGCCTGAGATCAAGGACAAATAGGGGTGCCATTTGAGAATGAATAAGTGGGGCTTAATGAATAATCAGATATGGGGAATAAAGAGTGCATCTTTGAGGCCTGAGATCAAGGACAAATAGGGGTGCCAGTGATTGAAATGAGAAAATTGGAAGGGCACACTAATTTGGGAATGAGTAGATAATGAGCAGGAGGGTATTGCATATGCAATGTCTTAGTGGCAGTCAAACACGTGCATGATGAGTGCTCATGTTGCAGGCCAATGTGAAGGTGAACTGTGCACCATCAAAGAATGCGTTGGCATCCTGGCTGGTGTGGCTCAGTGGACTGAGCGCTGGCCTGCAAACGGAAAGGTCACGGTTCAATTCCCAGTCAGGGCATATGCCTGGGTTGTGGGCCAGGTCCCCAGTGGGGGACATGCAAGAGGTAACCAGTCGATGTTTCTCACATCTATGTTTCTCTCCCTCTTTTTCTCCCTCTCTTCCCCTCTCTCTATAAAATCTTTTTAAAAAGAATGTATTGGCTAAAGCTATGGGGCTCAACAGTGGGAATAAATGGAAAGACAGAGGACCGTGGTCTGAGGAATGTGAAGCTACCAACATGAGGTCACTGAGTGCATGGTTGGGGGGAAATGTGCAAGAACATTATATAGTGTTGCCCCCATACAGACATAATAGATGCAAATAACATCCACAACATACCTACATAGAGTAAACCGACTAGGAGGTACCGTGTTTTGAATATTACCTCTGTTTTTACTATGCTTTGGTGGTTTATATGATATAATTTTGACAATGGTTGTGTTTAACAATAAGGTCACAAAGTGTAACCGTCAGCTCTCATGAGCGACGGGGAGCCAATGCCAGCACACAGCTGCTCCCGGCTGTCCCCGTCTTTAGGAAGCACCATTGCAGACTGAATGTATGTATCGAAGCTCCAAACCAGTGAACGTATCAGAATCATCCTGTCCAGGGGCTGGGTCCAAATAAGCACAGCATAAACACTTGTTTAATGAGAGGATCCATTCACGTACATATTCTGGGTACAGTGCACAAAGCTAAGCTGCTGACCATGGCTTTTTCAGTCAGGTCTAAACAAATAGAGTAATCCGACATCATCAATCCATAAGACATAAGCAGGTGGGCTGGAGCGAGAGATCCATCGCTATGGGACTTTTGAAGAGTCAGCATTTCTGAGCCTATAGAAAGTGTAACTAGAGGATTTCTGCCTGAACTCGTGGCTGCCAGGGTTGGCAGGTAATTTTCCAGGACCTTGGTTTTGGAAAATTGAGATAAATGGAGCTGCTCATTTCTCTGCAGCTGAGATGAGGATGGCATTATAAAGCTCCATGTAAGAGAGACAGAGAAAACCTGAGGCTGACTAATTGCTTTGAACATTAGTTATAAACTATGATCAGAGCACCATAGTACGTTGGCGTTGCAAGGGACCCTAGAGATTCTCCGATCTTCCTAATTTCAAATTAAAGGAATTGAACCTCAGAGAGGCACAGTAAGAGGGGGCATGGTCTTCGGTTTTCTTCATCTGAATGTAGTGCTCTTTCAAATATATTCTCACGATCTTATTTTAATCCTTAGGCAATGACTGGTGAAATGTTTTAAGGACACAAATCCCATTGCACAGGTATTTTAAGACAAGCAACATTCTCTTCCATAATTATTTTAGGTTGCATCTTGTTAAAATTTCAAAAGAATCCCTTGGTGAATGCAAAGATGTTGTGAATCATGTGAAAATAGCACCCACCCAGACCTCCATACACACTCTTCCCTAAAGACCTACAGATACGTCCTTTCTGGAAGATGGGTCCTGGTGCCTGAGCAACCCAAAAATAAAGATTTAAATTTAAGAGTTACCAGTACAGGGATGATAGCTGAAATTAATCCAAGGATTGAATCAAGACTGCACTGACACTAGAATTATAAAAACAAAAAGCATGGAAAAGTCAGACAGTTTGAAATGAGGCTCTACCCATGGTTTAGCTGTCCACTCAGAAAACTGATTTCTGTGCTCTGCAAAAATAAATTCCTAAGCCCTATTCAGTCTTTTTTTCCATTTTTTTATGTTATTCATTTATTTTTAGAGAGAGGGGAAGGGAGGGAGAAAGGGAGAGAAACATCAATGTGTGGTTGTTTCTCGAGTGCCCCCTACTGGGGACCTGGCCCGCACCCCAGGCATGTGCCCTGACTGGGAATCCAACTGGCAACCCTTTGAGACTGGCACTCCATCCACTGAGCAATGCCAGCCAGGGCGGCCCCACTCATTCTTCACGGAAGCTACAGTGAACACATTTAAAGATGCAGTGTCCACACGGCAACACAAGGGCTGTGTCCCTAGGTGTTCCTTACCTCTACTTTTTTTCCAACACTGAAGACACAGAAAGATGTAGCTAAAACTTACTCTCCTCTTACAACATATTACCTACCTCCCAACTAAGGTTTCCAGATTTAGCAAATAGGAATAGTAAAGGTTTTCCAATTAAATTTGAATTTCAGATAGATAACACTAACTGTTTAGTATAAGTATATCCCAGATATTGCATGGTGGTACATATTTATACTAAAAGTTACTTATAATTTATCTGAAATTCAGATTTCACTGACCATCCTGTATTTTACCGGGCAACCCTACTCCCAGTTCCTATTTAGAAAGCGTTTAACTAAGTTACGGACACAGGAACGTACTTCCTTCACAGGTCAGAAGCCTAACTTCACATATTTGGTGCTTCAACTTGCACCTGGCCTCATCCCACATATCCCAGGGAGATAACGTCTCACCTTTCACTAAGGAAAGAAATCAAGTAGTTCTTAACCTGCAGTCTTTCGATGCATGAAGTACAAAGCTCCCACTGCCGTCAGTAGGTTTTGTGGACCCTGATTGCAAAGTTTTCTGCTGACACTAGACGGGTCTCACAGCATGAAAGGCTCCTTCAGCCTCGCAGTCTTCTGGCTATCTTCACTGGCACATCAGGCTTCTTCCAGAACTAAGCAGCTAGACGTGCCTTCTTTAGGTCTCTGTAATTATTTCGCAAACCAATAACAACAACAGGAAAAAAAAAAAACCCTTAAGAGACAACAAACTCTTATTCATCACTAGATGCTGACTACCAGGAACCCTGAGAAAGGACTGGTATGAACCCAGATGGGAGAAGCTCCTGCTTCCATTTTCTGCTCTGAGAAATGGAAGTTGCCCAGTGAACTTCACCTTCTGTATGTCTCTGGTGCCTCTTCCTTCATGGAAGAATGATCAGTCAAAAGAAGCTCTTTCTACAGTGGTGGCACCTGGAGAGACTATTAGATGCCTCCCCTCATCTGATACCTGAAAGCATGGATTGCCAAATAGGTTCAAGATGAATCTCCTTGCCACCCTTCCAATACAAGTAGCAAGTCTAAGCCACTTCAGCAGGAAAATTCTAGAGCTGTTTCTGCCCTTTTCTACTAATATATTTGTGTGCAGAAAGGCACTTAATAATCAAAGAGACTTCTTGTACCCTGGCTTGACGCCCAGCGTTGTTCAACAGCAGAAGCAACCTGCACCGCCCCAAACCCCCACATACCTTTCCCTCCCCTGGAAAAATGTCTTTCTTGCCCTACCTGAAAACCCAATCTTGGCTCCCTGGGGTGTCACTTCTTTCTGAATTATGCTGAGAAAAAAAAAAATCAAATGTCCTTTTGTACCCTGGAAAGCAATTGCAGACCATATAATTCTTTTCCCCCCCATCTTATGTAATTTATACATTGGCTTTTGGTGAAATACACCCTGTACAAATGTGCTGTGTATTTGGCAGACAGCATCTTCAGCTCTGACCTTATTCCTTGTAAATAAGGAAACCGAATTCCCTATCCACACGAGAACAAATCACTTTATCTTCTGGATAAATGAGTCAGTTGTTGACTTGTCGTAAAGATGACTTTGTCTGTGGAAAGTCGGGCTGTGGAAAAGTTGTTCTAAATCACTGTGAAGCACCTGCCTAGTAAACTGAGTAGGTTTTCTTCAGTTTTGCTTGGAAGGGGGCCAGTTCTCTTATGCTGTGGGTAGCAACAAAATGATTATGATATCAGTCATTCACCAGTGGCCACTAACTCTATTCGAAATCTCTTTCACATACGGACAAAGTAGGGAACTCAGAGGAACAAAACAGAACTGATAAGAACATGCTAATGGTAAACAGAGTGTTCCTTGGAACACGTAATTGTAGGCCTACTTTACAAGCTGGGGGAGCCACCCACGGCTGCGGGAGGGACTCTCACAGTGGCCGAGTGTTCGTTCTGGGCGGAGGGGGGAGGGCAACAATCTCGGGAGCAGCAGCATTACCAGGCTGAACGATTGCCTGGCCTTATTCACCTTTTCCTCGTTAGACGATCCTGAAAAGTTGGTATTTTTACCTTCATCTTTCAGATGAGAAAACTGGGATCTGAGAGATCAAGGAACTTGTTTTAAAAAACCATACAGCTAGTAAGCGGCCAAGCCAGAGCGCATGCGCCTCCTTACTGAGCCGCTGCTGCCAACCCGCCTCGTTGTTCCGTCTCAGAGAACTGCTTTCGTGGGAGGGACCTGGGGCCTTCCTCACATTTGCAAGACTTCTCACTGGACAACAGAAACTCTGTTTAAAGGCTCTTTCTCTTTTATCTGGCTCTTCAAGGGGAATGAGGAAAGAGGGTCTTTTAGTTGCTTTCGCAGAGACCGGTTCCACCCACAGGCAACCAGCAGTGGGTTTGAGACTAAAGCTCAACATGTGGTCTCCAGACGGTCTCAGACACTGCCTCTCCTGGCTGGAAAGGCCCCTGTGGGTACACCAAAGCCAGAAGCGCTGATTCCACTACACAGCAGACATGTAGTAATGACAACAGTTCCAGCCATCATTTGTTGAATGCATCTGTCTTTCCATACTGTATTCATGATGAAGACTCCCTAATTTGTACCTCTGGCCAGACCTTTCCCTGGACACCAGATTCATACATCAAACTGCCTACGGGAGGCCCTCGCTGGTGTGGCTCAGTGGTTGAGAGCCGACCTGCAAATCAAAGGGTCACTGGTTCAATTCCCAGTCTAAGGCACATGCCTGGGTTGCCAGCCAGGTCCTCAGTAGGGAGTGTGCAAGGGACAACCACACATTGATGTTTCTTTCCCTCTCCCTTCCCCGCTCTAAAAAATAAATAAAATCTTAAAAAAAACACACACACAAAAAAAACTGCCTACTTGATATTCACCTGGATGAATAGTAGGCACCTCAGTCACAACAGAACCCCTGACCTTTTCTTCAAAATCAGCTCCCCATTGCCTTGATTCTACCTCAAGAAATGTCCCCTTGACTCTTTATATTCCTTGGGTGAAAATCCTCAAAGTTATCCTTGACTCTTCTCTTTTTCTTACAGCCCACAGATAATCAGCAAAACTCAATGACTCCCTCTTTAAAACACACCACGAATCTAACTACGTCCACCATTTCCACTGTGGGTGTGAGCCACCCTCATCTCTTACCCATATTTTTGCAATACCTTTGCCCCTGCTAGAGTTTTTCTCCAAAAGTCTGTCAAAACATCTTTGTGGAATATAAATCAGACTATACTTCCCAACTCAAAATCCTTCAGTGACTTCCTATCTCATTCAGTGTCAAAAACCAAGGACATAACCACAGCCCGCAAGGCCATGTACATGGTCTGTAAACCCCGCTCATGTACAGCTCTCCGACTTCTCTTCCTCCCGACTCACTCCGATCCAGCCGCTCTGGCTTCCTGCGCTTCCACAGACATGCTTAGCTCTCTCCAACCTCAGGTTCCTTCACCTGCTTTTTCTTATACCTCAAAGTTCTTCCCTCCTCTCAGGTATTCACATGACTTGCTCCTCCACGCCCTTATTTTCTCTAATCACCTTTGTAAAACAGCACATATACAAAAACCAAAAAAAAAAAAAAAAAAGATATTCTCTCATGGTCTTTACCTTTTTTACATTTCTCCATTGCACCAAATAGATCAGAGTATATTTATTTGTTTGTTATTTTGTTTTTTTCTGTCTCCCACTAGAGAGTATATTTCATTATTTGTTTCCTTTTTTGTTATTGTTGCTGTTCATTGCTCTGTCTCCAGCTCCTGGAACAGTGCCTGGCACATAGTAGGTGTTCAGTAGATATCAAAATATGTAAGTGAACAAACTTGACCACTTACTCTCTGTGACTTTAGGAAAATATTCCAATGCTATCACCATTTACATGAAGATAATACCAGTACCTATCACAGAAGTTATAAAATTAAAATGAAATCTATATAAAGCCTATTTAGAACTCAACAAAAGACATTGTTGTAACATTATTGTTTATTTTTGTTTTTGTATTCCTCATCATCATAATCACTTAGAATTCTCTATTAAAAAATTAAAAAAGTTCCAGAGCATTTTGAGTATTACATATAATTCTAAGGGGCAAATGACTTAATCACCCATTAAAATACTGAGAACCAAGAAAAAAGTCCTATGAGTTCACAAAATTCATTGAAGTCATAGCCACATCTGAACATTCCCAGGGTTACCCATCTGGAATTTGCCATGACTGAGTACACGTCCCTTAAATTCTTTTTTTTTTTTTTTAAGATTTTATTTATTTATTTTTAGAGAGAGGGGAAGGAAAGGAGAGAGGGAGAGAAACATCAATGTGTGGTTACCTCTCTAGCACCCCCTACTGGGGACCTGACTCATAACCCAAGCATGTGCCCTAGACTGGGAATAAAACCCGAAACCCTTTGATTTACAGGCTTTCATTCAATCCACTGAGCTACGCCAGCCAGGGCTCCCCTTAAATTCTTTATTGGAACTTTTCTTCCCACTAAGCCTCACAGTGAAGAATGTCAGACCAGTTCTGCTGTTTTACCAAGGGAGGAGGTAGAACTTAGCTCTGAATTTAGTAAAACTCTGTAAACTAGCTTTCTGTGGCCCCACATTACTCAGTTGGTTTATACCTGAAACTCCTCTGCTGCTTGTTAATTAATTTTTTAGAATGAATGAGAGTCTAGGTATAGTGTCATTTGATTTGTTTTAAGGTGAAATGCATTTCGGTTTCTGTATTAATTACCATCATCAACCTAATTTCTCTGCCTGTCACTTACCATGGCATATTAAAACTACCTCTTTATGCCTTTGCCTCTTCCACTAGAGTCTAAGCTGCCTTAAAGCAGGTATCACGTTTTAGTCATACCAGCCTGTTAGCATCTGGTCTCTGCTACCCACTAGAGAGTATTGATGAATACCGTTACAAATAAAGGTGGTGCAGTGTGGTATTACAAGAACAGAGACTGGCACCAAATGACGTCAGGCTGAATCCTGGCACCGCTGCTGTGTGAGGTCAGGCAGGTTCCTTAACTACTCTGTGCCCCAATTTCCTCCTTTGTAGATTAGGAGGCTAATATTGTTTATCTCACAGGGTTGTTAGAAGAATTAAATTTAAAAATGAGAAATGCATAAATAAATAAAAATGTAAAATGCTTATAATAGTGTGCTTAGTAAGTAGAACTCATTATATATAATAAGTGCAATTATTAGTACTCAATAAACATTAGCTTTCACTAAACTGGAAAATTGAAAGTATTATTATTAATACTCAATAAACAGTGGCTTTCACTAGGTTGGAAAACTGAATGGCCCTTTCATGTCAACTAATCCCAGCAGTCATCTTTAGCTCAGACATTCAGCTGGAGACAGACAGTGTGTGCCGGTCTGACCCCATCCACCTGTCCTGAGGACTCCAGTGGCCTTCCGATCTTTCTCCACTGAGTCCTCAGGAAGCCACCACCAGTTCATTGGTGTTCACACAAGACATGGAAGATTATCTGGCACTCTTGTCTTCATTCCCTGCTCTCAGCCCCAGATTTCAAAGTAACCTGGACTAGGACGAGATAACTAGGGTTATACATGTAAATGGAAAGCCAGGTAGAGGATCAAGCCTCAAACAAGTTTGAGTCGCTTGGAGGGACACGGCCTCACCTTATGGAACTGCGGAGGGTATATTCGAGCAGCCCCGTGGTTCAGCAGTAGCTGGTAGCAGATCTCAGGCTGGGCTGCAGGGCGCACCGAGGTGACCTTCAGCACGTACTGGATGGCCGCACAGCCGTTGATATCCATGAGATTGGCTTCGGCGCCCGCCTCCAGCATCATGTGCATGAGCACGTGGTCGCAGTTCCAGGCTGCCTTGTGGAGCGGAGATTTGAAGTCTTCGTCCCTGGCGTTGACCTCGGCGTGGTAGTCGAGCAGCATGCGGCAGATGAGGTGGTGCTCCCGGCTGTACTCCTGCTCTTTAAAGCGGAGGGCCCAGTAGGTTGCGATAGCCAGGGGGGTCTCCATGTGGGCGTTCACACTGTCCACGACGGCCCCGTGTTCCACGTAGAAGGCCACCAGCTCCGAGAGGCCGAAGTGGGCAGCTGTGTGCAAGGGTGTCTCCTCATCCTGGTTGTTGGTCTTCATGTTCACGTTCGCCCCTGGGAAGGGAGATGGAGGAGGCCAGTTATTTAAACTTATTTTGCCTTTATACCCAAGGTTCATTAAAACAGGACTTAACTCGCCACTTCCCTGTTAACCACTGGCTGTCATCCACTATCCCTTCTTTCCGAAGTCTACTTCTGGCCCCACGGACTAAGCTCCTTTGAAACAACAGCGCCATCTCCTGGACAACCGGCAAGTGCACCGGGTCGGGGTGGGCGGGGCGGACCGGAGAACAGATTTCAGGCCCTTTGTTGAGTTTTAATTCTTACTCTTAGGTGGATTGGGAAATACGAAGTGGTTTCTGAGACTAATAGCTTTTATCAACAAAAGAGCAAATATCATGGAAAATAAAAAAGGTTATAGCGCAACCATGCGTTTCTTTTAATGTTTCACAAAGTCATGTTTTTCTTCTCTTTCAAAGTGGAAAAGCCTGAACGTTTGGTCCAGGCAAACTTCAGTGACAGGGATGCCGCCCAGCCCTCTGACTGATGACAGACTAGAGCCGCCCAAGCCTGTGAGGCCCCCGGAACACACCTGGGGAAAACACCAGCACTCCGAACGCCAAACTAGCTTAAAGGGCGTGTTTTTCATTGAAAGGGTGGAAGCCAGTATAACAGAAATACCCACTGAAAGAAAGACAATGATTTAGAGACTAACATATTTGACTTACGGGTGACAATGGCTGCTAGAAATACACATTTTTAGTACTTGGAAAGCTCCTTAGAAATTATTTAATCCAACCCACTTATCTAATAGGCCTGGAAATGAAAGCAAATTTTATTTTTCTGATAGGAAATGTTAAGTATTAGAACGGTCAACTTCAGAAGCTGAAATTTTCCTTCTCTGCCTAATTTAATGGGGTGAACCAAATGACCTCTATGGGGCCTATTTTACTGTTGACTCTGCTGGAAATTTATATAGGTACTTCAAGTATAAATCTGGAGATACTTCTTTATTATTATTACTATTATTATACCAGCAACAAATATTTACTAAGCACTTAGTATGTGCAACATTCTGAGCTAAATGCTTTTTATATACTGCCTCATTGAATCTTCCTAGCTAGCATTCTTTTGCAATAGATGAAATTTTTATCCTAATTTTACAGATGAAGAAATTTCTACTTAGAGAGGCTAATAACCACACTACGCTAAGAAGTAAGAGGTTGCAAAGCAGACAATCTGGCTTTAAAATCTCTTACCACTGTGCTGTTCTTTCCACTTCATTATTTTTCTAGAAAAACATTTTCTGTACTTCACTTTCTTTTGGTATTCAAAACCTTGAAAGCAGCATAGATATGTTGCATTTGGTTAATTAAAAAAATCCGTTCTCCATGTATCGCTCCTTTATGCCCTTTTTAAATGGCGTCCTCTGATCGTACAGAACATACTTGATTTAGGCGATGCTCCTACAAAGCACACTCAGTATCCTCTACAAAGTCAGCCCCCAGTGAGGGCACACTGCTCTGTAAACCCTGAGGCCCTCAGTACCCTAACTTGCGGAAAGCAGAATTATAACCAAAGACTGTCATTTGTGAAGCCATCTGTGTTCATCAGTATTCTGCCCCAGAGAAGTCCTGGGTCAAGCTTCCCTTCAGGTCAGCCCTTCTTTTCTCTGGAGTGAAACGCAATGAATAAGAGTATCTTCCCAGAAGCCATGTTCAGAGTCACTTCAAACGCAGGAGAATTTCCAGTAAGGAAGGGAATCAAAGGGTCGGGATGAAAATTTTACAGGCCAACTCAGAACAGACCACATTCTTTATTTTTAAATGTACTTGGACATGTACAATCGATCCTTGACCCTTTAGCACAGCTGGATAGCCTGCCCAGTTCTCCTTGCTAAATAGGAGACCCTTACTTTTATAGTATTTGAATTGTGTCTTTGAGTGCCTTTCTATTTCCAGGGAATATATTAAGGAGGATGATTTAACTACTTTTTAATTGTAGATTTTGTGATTTAGTCAAGGAATTAGAGACCATAAACATAAATTCTTGGGAAATTTTTTCAAAAAAATATTTTTAATGCAGAAACACAATGTATTAGTTTCCTAGAGCTGTTGTAACAAAGTACCACAAGTAGGTGGCTTGAAACAACACAAATGTATTCATGGTTCTGGAGACTAAGAAGTTCAAAATTAAGGTATGGGCAGGTTGGCTCCTTCAGAGAGTTTTAAGGGAGATCCGCCTCCTGCCTCTCTCCTGGCTCGCGATGACGGCAGGCAATCCCCGGTGTGGGAGGCCTTGTAAATGTCACTGCAAGGCCTGAGTCTGTCTTCACGTGGCCTTCCATGTCTCTGTCGTAACACGGCTGTCTTTTTATGAGGACACAAGCCGTGCTGCATTAGAGGCCCGCCCCGGCCCTCCTCATCTTAACTAATAATATCTGCAACAACCCTATTTCTGAAAACGTCACAGCGAAGAGTTGGGACGAGGACGTCCACATACCTTCCTTTTTGAGGTCAGGACGGGGAGGTACAATTCAACCCATAACATATAACATGAGTTACATAATATATAAAAATACACGTGGGCAGTTTAAAAAAAGCCATCACCTGTGTAATCATATCCCAGGTCAATACATCAAAGACACTCACACAAAAAAAGAAAAAAATCTGACACTCTCAGACCCAGAGAATCCCTCCACTCTCTTGTGTATCCTTCTCTATCACAACCCCTCCATCTTGCCAGAGGTAATTATTATCCTGACCCTTATGATGCTCATGTCCCTGCATTTCCCGATAGTTTCGTCACCTTTGTTTACCTCTCTAAACAAGATAGTTTGGTTTCATTCATTTTTGAACTTTATATAAATGGATTAATAAGCACATTGTTTTATGACTCGCTTCTTTCAGTCAACATGATGTTTGTGAAGATAATTTATACTGTGCTGTTTAACTCTCATTTGTTCATTTTATGGTGTTCCACCTCATTTTGCTGTGTTCTACCTCATACCTCATAGTAGGATGGAGGAACCCACAATTCATCCATCCTGCTAGTGCTGGGCATGCCCCGTATCTGGTCACTCCGAACACTGCTGCCGTGAGCATTCTTGTCGATTCTCGTGCCCTGGGGCTCTGGGTTCCGTACCTGTGAGTGGGACTGTTGGGCCATTGGGCATGCCTGTCTTCAGCATCCTTTGCTGGTATCAAACAGGTGTTGCACCGTTTCCACTCCCATAAGCCTTTTGTGAGGACTTTTGTTGTACCACATTCTTGTCTGCATTTGGTATTTTCAGTCTATTTAGTTTTAGTCGATCTGGTGGGTGTGTAGTGACAAACTGTGTTTAAATGTTTGCTTTCTTAGTTAACAATTTAGTTAGCCATATTTTAATATATTTTTAACAACACTGCCTTTTGTATACTATTATAAGGATTTCTGTGTTGTTATTTATTTTAAATATCATTTAAAAATGTGCAATATTCCACAGAGTGAGTTTATCTTGCTATTGGGTGTAAGGAGTTTTTTTTTTTTAAGTTTTGATATTATGACTAATGCTACAATTAATAATTTATGTGTAAATTTTAGGATTATTTCCTTGGCATAAATTCCTCCCAAAGTAGAGTCATTAAAGGTCCTTTATGAATAGTTGCCAAAAGTTATATTTATACCTCTCTCATTGATATGGAAGAGCACTATTTTACTCACCAGTGTGTTGGTACACATTTTTAAAAAATTTGCTAGTTTAGAAGTAAAAAATGGTTTTTTTAAAAAAAGAGAATTCACTTAATTATTAGAGTCTGGACACTTTCTATGTAATTATTAACTAGTGGTTAATAATTTTTGTCCTTTTATACATTGAAGACTTCTATTTTGTTTACATTTATATGAGTTCTCTGTTAACTTAAGATGTAATCCCATGCTTTCATAATTGTTATAAAATTTTAAACCAGTCTATTTGGACTTTCTTAAATACAGCGATGTTAACTTTAGATAGGCAAAATAAAAACAAACAAGTATTTTTAATAAATTCAAGAATGTCCTACTCCTCTCAAAGTTTATAAAACTATCCAAATTAATTATAATTTAGTTTTATATAGATTTTAAAAATGTTTAACATTACATTCATAAAAATGTTTAAAATGTTTAACATTAAACATTTAAAATGTTTAACATTAGATTCTTCTAGAACTTATTTTGGTATAGATATCAATTTAGGAAGAAGTGACATTCTCACAATATAGAGTCTTTCCAGCCAAAAACATGGCCTCTTTTTCTAAAAGATTTTTTTTAACCCATTCTTTAAAGTACGCCTACTCCTCCCACCCCCCAAAAAATTATTGTAGTAATTTTCATTCTACAGGAATAGGGTAAATTATTTCTGAGGTACAGTAACTTTTACGAGAGAAGGCCTTTCATGAACCTTTTAATTTATACAAAATAGTCTCCAGAAATAGTCTGGAATAGTGGCAAATGAGGCAGATAAGAAACTTTAATTTGCATGGCTTCATAAAGAACAAGGACTTTTCAGATTTCATCTATGAGCAAAGGAGACATAGATTTGTGTGCACCAAGAACGGGACAAAGAGGGGAGAACAGAAAGTGGGAGCTGGCCACAAGAAGTGGTCCCCAGACAGCCAGGCTGGCAACAAGGGAAAAGATAGTCCTGAAGCCAGGATTCCTGAGGGACACAGCACCAGTCAGTATTCAATTTTCTCTGCTCTCCTGTACTATGTGATTGTCTCCTTTTATTATCCTCCAACAGAGAGAACCAATTTCATAAATCCTAGTTACAAGACCTCACATTGCCTATTTTATTCCAAATAAAATGAAACTGCCTCCAAATGCCCGTTGTTAGATTGGCTGATCATGGGCACTCAGACATGTTGTGGCTCCACCTGCTGGGCTTTGCTGCTCCCTGCAGCATGTGAGTTGGGTCTGGGAAGCATCCACATACCCCTGCAAATTCTGTTACTTGGAAAGCTCCATGACGGACTTCTGGTCAAGATGGCAGCATAGGTAAACATGGCTTGCCTCCTTGCACAACCACATCAAAATTACAACTAAAATATAGAGCAATTGTCGCTCAGAACTATCAGAACTTGAGTTGAATGGAAGTCTGACAACTATGGAATTAAAAAAACCACACCATCCAGACTGGTAGAAGGGGTAGAGACGTGGAACAGGCTGGTAGCACATCCTCACGTAGTGAATAAAAATTCAGAAGGGATATCTCAGGGGCGAGGAGTCCCAGCCCCACACCAGGTTTCCCAACACAGGGTTCCAGTGCCAGGAGGATAAGTCCCCATAAATTCTGGCTACAAAAACCAGCAAGGATCAAGTCAGTGGAAGAAACTTCTGGAACCCCAAGCAATTCCCTTTAAAGAACCCACAGACAGACTTACTCTGGCTCACTCCCTCTGAGCAATTCCCTTTAAAGAACCCACAGACAGACTTACTCTGGCTCACTCCCTCTGAGCTCCAGCAGAAGAGTAGTAGCTTGAAAGGTACCAGTGGTATACTGGGAGAAACTAAAGTGTCTGGTATCAAAGCAGGAGCTGGGAGACAGCTTTCTCCCAAACAGAAAGGCAGGCAGAGGCCATTGTCCCTTTTCTGAGCTCATCCCAAAACAGCCACAGAATCAGCAGGTGGGTGACATATCTGAGACTCCATCAACCTGGCTAACATTGTTTGCCCCACCTTTGAGATCCCTTGAGACTCCATCCCACCCAACTTACGGGCCCATCCAAACTGTTAACTATGACTTTTTCATATGAATGGCTGGTCTTGGCTCATGCTTCACAACTTCCTAAGTCTTATCAAACAAGCAACTGCCAGCCTCAGTAAGCACCCAGACCCCATACCGCTTGCTAAGTAGCCTCAGGCCTGACACTAGCAGCAGCCAGTCTGGATTCACAGCTTGGCTTTGCCTGGGAATCTCCAAGCCCAGCACAAGTAGCAGCCATCTCGGATTGCTCTATAACTCAGGCAGGGTGGCCCCAGGCAGAACACAGATGGGGGATGACCCTGGTCTGCACCACCCAGGAAACCCCAGAGCCTGCCCACCCAGTGGACAGCTACAGACCACACTGGAGCACCACCACCCTGCCCCTGCATAGCTGGTCCTCCACAAGGGCAGAGGTTGGCAGTCAGTGGTCACAGCCAGCCTTGCAGCTAACTGGCCTGGGTAAATCCCTCCCATTGACCTTCCAACAGCAATCAAGGCTCAAATGCAAGAGAAAGGTGTACTCAGCCCACATAAAGGGGGCCCTTGAGTATCCAGCTCAGGTGATAGGGGAGGCTGTGCCACTGGACCCTATAGGACAAAATTTGATGCAGATTCATTGCTCTACTCACTCAGTCATTTTGAATGCGACAGCCACATAGCATACATGCTCACTCAACAGCATCTACCGCCCCCACTGATGAGTACAGTTTGATCTTCATTGTTCATGTATTGTCACTCTCCTTGGTTGCCAGGTTACATCAATGTCAGGCAAACTGTTCTCATTATATTAACAGTGGCTGGACTTTTTCCAGACAGACCTGGTTATACACATAAGACCCATGGACATGAACAATGGTGTGGGGATTGCCTGAAGGAGTGGGGGTGCTGTGTGGAATGAGGCAAAGGGACAAAAATTGGGACCACTGTAATAGCATAATCAATAAAATATAATTAAGAAAACAAAAATAAACTACAAGACAATGGGGACAAGAGGTCTCTCTCACTACAGGAACTGTCAGCATGCTTGCTTTAATTTTCCTTCTCCTAAGAGAAAATTTTACAGTAAAACCCAGCCCATTTCTTCTTTCTTCCTTCCCTTTCTTTCTCCATAGAGATAATGACTAAAGTGATTTTTGTCATTTCCTTGTACACTTTTGCTCCTTTATTACTCATATATTTATCCATAAACAACATATATATCATTGTTATGTGTTCTTAAAAACTGTGTAAGTGGTATCTCACTTTTACAATCTGTTTTGATCGTTCACATTGTTTTTGAATGGAGAGCTGATTTTTTTTCCCATTTCAACTACTGAATAAAAGCAAGCTGTGAAGTTAAACAAGAGCTTAGGCATTCCTCTACTCCCAACAATTAAGTTGTTTTAGCTTTTTCATAATAACAAACACCTTTCAAATTGTGCAGGAGCTTTTGGGGAGAGAGAAATAGAATTCCTGGTAGTAGTGTATGAACATTTCAAACTATATTAAATTATATTCATCAGTGGTCATATCAATTTCTATGCACATCAGTACAGTTTAAACATTTGCAACACTTAATACTGTCAAACAGTTTCTTGTTTGTCCATTAGGTAATATGAAATGGTGTTTCGATTTAGTTTGCGTTCCCCTGGTTACTAGTAAAGTTGAGTGTCTTCTCATATGCTTATAGGCAACAAAATTTCCTCTTGTATAAAGCGTCTGTTCATAGTCTCTGTCCATGTTTCATTGGGTTTGTGTTTTTCTTATTTCTCTTTCAGGATATAAATAAGCTACCTTTTGAGAAAATAGTAAAAACACTATTGAAGTCAAATGACTTAAATTCAAATAAATGTCAAGCTTTGCTATGTTCATGGATAGAAAGATTCAACAGTGTAAGGATGGCAATTCTTCCTAAATTGAGTTATAAACTTAATGCAATTAAAATACTATTTTTGCAAACTTTGCTTAGAATAAAGAGCAAGACGATTTTGGCAAAAAGTGAAAAGAATGAGAAGGAAAAAGGAGATGATGAAGAAGGAATACTTACCCTACCCAATATCCAAGCAAACTATCATTAAAGCCCCATGGTACTGATTCATGGAGACACAATTAGACCAATGAAATGCAACGTAGAGTCTAGAGACAAACCTACTTTAAAAAACATCTTCAGTGACGGAGGGGCAGTCCCAATCAGCGGAGAAATAATAGACTGCATAATAAAAATATTGGGACCAAAGCCTCGCAGCGCTGTGAGAGCACAGACTACAGCTCACGTGTGAGTGTTGGTGTGTATGTTCAACTTCAGATAAATCAAAGGCGAATGGAAAACTAAGTAATAAATTTCCAAAATATAAACTTATCGGGGGGATTACTGAGCAAGTGATGTAAACGCAATACACCTGAAACTAATACAATACTGAATGTCAACTGCAACTGAAATATAAAAACAAATAAATAAAAAAAAATAGACATGTAGAGTTGGAACTGGGGGGGGGGATGGGCAGCCCTCCATATTCTGTCACTGTGTTTACAGAATACCCTACAGAAAACTTGAGATTGAGGCCGTTTTATCCAAGGCTTCTATTAGAACTGTTAGTTCCAGCCCTTGGCAAGATCTAAAACATTAGGGCGCTATCTTCTTGATTCCTCTGCTTCTCTGACTTTCTTCTGCCAGTTTCCCTTGTTTGCAACTCTCCAATAAACCTGTGTGCAGACAGTGCTGATGGCTTTCACTTCTGTGTTAAGTCTGCTAGCTATGATACTGTTTTTTGGTCTCTTCTCTCTTTGGGCATAGCTTCCCTAAACATCCTGCACTGCAGAGCCCACCTCCTCCTTTGGGGGGCACTCTCCAGGTTTAAATAACTCCTTGACTCAGGAATGCACCTTCTTCTCTGACCCACATATGCCCCACATACGTGGCTGGCACGGGGAACAAAAATAAGGGAATTTGCATTACCTATTTTTTGAATAACTATACCGTATTTCCCTCTTGGATTAACTTATCTAGATTCTTCAGAATAATTTTTATTACATAGTCAGACAATGCTCTTTTAAAAATCAAAAGTATAGCAGAACTTGATCAACAATTTTCTGGAGTTGATGCGTTTACAGAGGCACCTCTTTTAACGAGGTTTCCTTTAACCTTCCCGCGTTATCTCCCTAACTCCAGCTGATATAGTTATGTATCTCTTTATTATCAAATTCAGATAGTATTTTTTAGTTTCTGACATGAAAGGTAGATTTTTGTTTATTTCTTCCAACCTCCCCTCTTAATATTTGATAGCTTCGTTGTGTTTTAAACCTTATGTTAAAGTATGAAAACTTTCTTACACTTAAGTCTCTATCCATGAGTTCATTACATCATCTCTCGCCGCCTCTCTTACGGAATGAGGGTATGTCCAAGCTATTTCCTCCTATACTTTCATCTCTCTTTTCTGACAGCTATAATTCACAGTGTCATAGGTGTTAAAATTGTCATATTCAGTCCTGTAACCTCAATCAAGTCTTCTGTGATTTGTCCATGGTTAATGACAAAAGTTTTTTTAAATATAAATAGTAGTTAAGTTATTAGGACTTGAAAATGGAGGTCATGTTGACCTCTAATTGGAATTGCAGAAACATGGGCCATTCTGCCAGGCAGCCAGGAATCCCCACACAGGCTGGAGTCCCAAAAGGACCCTCACCTAGACGGGCCCCACGCTTGGCTAACTGTTTTGATATTGCCATCTTGAAATTCTTAATAATGTTTTTAATAAGAGGCCCCACATTTTCATTTTACACTAGACCCCACTAGACCCGCAGCCTGTTCTTTCTCCAACCCATGCCAGGAAAACTAAATTGAGTCTTTGTAGCCAATGAGTGATATGTAATGAATGTCCTGCACCAACTGACTACCCACTATCTCAGAGGGGGAAAAGAGCAGATTGTAGCCACACTTGAACTTCACCTGCTGCCTGAAAAGCTCTACCTCCACCAGAGCAAGCTGGGGTCCCGCAGTGGTGGGCTGGCCCACACGCTGAATAACTGGTGGGCATCGCGTGTCCACGTAGGACTGCACTCTGGGGGAAATTGGGAGCCCCTGGCCCCCTTCCCCAAATTTATTAACTTACTCTAGGGCTGTTAATCTGGTTCTGCTTATGTCCAAAAGGAATAGAGAATCTTCTAAAACAATTTTGACTACTGCATTTGATTTTGTAATCACTAAACTACAGTTATTTTCATTTATTTCTGTGCGCTTATTGGGCTGCGGTGTTTTGGTTGCCAAGTACCAAACAGTATCTTACAAAAGGTTACCAAGGTAGATCCCTCGAAGGAGGAACTTCCCTGCTCTGCTTGTCTCCCCTTCCTTCCTTCGCAGCAGCCCTGCTGGGCTTGGGAACCACCGTTAGTAAGATGGGTAAAAAGGGATGGAAGTGCTGAGTGCAGGAGGAGAGGGTGCGCCCCGTCCCCAGGGTGCTTCCAGTCTGTGGCAGACTTGAGCAAGGGGAGGGGGCGATCCCCAGCTTTAAACCAAGCTTGAATCATTCATCTTGGATGTCCAACTTTTGAATTGAGACTCAACGGTGAGACTTAAAGTGACTACATCACTTTTTCTTACCTAAGAGTTACCAGAGAAGATATAGACCCATCTCAGGTTTCCTCCCATGGTAAAGGGGAAACTAGATCCTCTGAACAATTTACAGAGACACTGGAAAACAAAAAATAAAATTTTTTATGACTACATCCCTTGTATTTTGCATGATCCGGCTTATAACCACATATCTAGTAAATTTTTATGGCAGGTCACCTATTGGCAAATTTTCTAAGAACACAAATGCGTGAGGCCATGTTTCCTATTGTCATCCTGCATTAAAAAATTGTATTTAAGAGGCGTAGAAGTCTTGGGCAATTTTCTCCGCTCTTCCAATACTGAACATTCTGAAGACATGGAAGCCCACCAAGTTTTTTGTTTCTTTACAAGCAATCTACTTTTTACTTATTCACTTGTCTGTATACTTCCACTATTTTTATTGTTGAAATTGGATATTTTATTAAAGACTTATCTAGGCTTATATATCTATTTTCATTTATTTTGCCAGGAACCAAACCAACTCATTCCATCTCTTCATGAACATGTTTTCCACACACACACAAAACTTTTCTACCTTGTTTTAAAATATTGGTCATGTTCACAAAGGAAACTTCATGTTCACACTTTATGTGTGTGTGTGTATATATATATATATGTATATATACATATATACTCTCACATATACATATAGGAGAAACTATAAAATCTCTTTTTGCTTAACATGTTCATCACCTACCAATTACCAAGTTACATTCATTGAAAAGAAATCCCCTCTCACAATTTTTTAAACCCCAATTTTCAAATATATGTGTGAAAATATGGTCCATTACTCATGACTTTTTTTAATACCACCTTAAAAATGTACACTTTTCTTAGGAAAAGCACTAAGACAGGGTGAAAAGCATTTAGTCTCCTTGGTTATAGTGGCCTCAGTATATGTGAGAACACAGAGAAACATGGATTATTCTCACGGCTTATAATAGTAAGACCTCGAGAAAGAATTTGGTTCAATGTATTAACTTGAGACGTTTAGAATCTCCATTAGCTATCGATACTTGTTTTGTCAAAGACGTCTTCATTCTCCTCAGCTTAACTTCACCTGCCTCTGTTCAAAACCATACGTATACGTGCTTTTTTTACAGGCAAAAGACAGCACCTTTGTTCAGTGTTCCTTTGTGAAAACATTAATAATGTCTGCCAGTTTTCAAGCGCTCACTAGGCATTTTACGTATATTGTCTTGCTCATTATTAACAGTAAGCTTTCTTCAGAAACATCTATTATTCAAAGGCTAGATTTTTTCATATTCAGTGCTTTTCATTTTCTGCGTGTTCCGGGATTGTTTCTCAAGTATGCTTCTTTGTCAAGGATGCAATTTTGTGCCATGTCAAGTTTGTTATTAACTGTCACCAAAGCATATTTTCAGCTGGCTGCTTTGTTCTAGTTTCAATTTTGCCCTTTCAATCTACAATCTATGGCAAATACATTTTCCTGTATCTTTCATAGTCTTGTCTTAAATGAAATCTTAAATGAAATACCATCTCCTCGAAGTCTCATTTCTCTATTTCTCACATTCTCCCGGGTCTGGAGTTGAGAATTACTCTGTTCTAAATCCACGGTGGTGCTTCTGACTGTTCCCCTTTCACCCTTGCATTCAACCCCTCATCCGCTAAGGTTTGCGTCACCCACTGAGGTTACTCTTAATCCCTTCTTATCTACAACCTCACGAACTCTCAGTCACTCTCCCATTTCCACTGAAGACGCAGGTGTCTGACTCAGTCTCTCTTTCATCTCTGTCATCATCCTGCAGCACCTCTGCCGGTGACCCAACCAACCCATTTGCACTCAGTATCCCGGTATCTCCTGGGGAAGACTGTGTTACGTTGTTAAATATCCCGATCCTATCACCAAGCAAGGGCTCGCTACCCAGCGCGCATAGAAGACAATGCTATGGCCCCAGCTTTTGAGAAAATTAAAAAGAAAGAAAAACAGCTTTTCTTGCAAGGTCGACTGGCAAGGAGACAGGAGGCAAGGCTCAAACCTGTCCCTCTGATCCAGGGCTCCTGGCGGGACTTTTAAGGGGTTCTGTCACCGGGACTTCCAGGACAGTGGACCCTTTGCCCTAGTTCTATGCAGACACCTATGTGCCCTTGCTTATGTTGTTTCCTTGACCCGCAAAACCTTATTCTTTTTTTTCTTTGACTAATTAACTTTACTCATCCTTCAGGGTTCAGTGTCATGTCTTCCAGAAAACCTTCCTTTACCCCGGGCTGTGCTACTCGTCTCTGCACCATAAACATGTTGCTTTCACTCTAAGGAATAATGGACTTGGGCTTCTTCTTTCTTACTTTAAAATCTTTGAGAACAGATGCTGAGACAAAAAGAACTGTTTGTCTTTGCGTCGCTTGTGCTTGGTACATCCACGCACTCAGTAAGTATCTGTTGAGCCCCTACTGTGGACCGCTACTCTTCTAGGCTCTGTGAACACACAGCAAATAAGCCAGACAATGTCTGCAACTTCATGGCATTTACATGCAGTGAAGGAGAGACACAAAATAGATGACTCATATAAATGTATGTGTGTACATATGTATATTATAGATCGTGATGTATTATGAAGAAAAATAAGGCTGAGTAAAGTGACGGAGAATGATGAGGGAGGAAGGTGACAATTTTAATGTAGAGACTTTCTGAGTATGTGACCTTGGTGCAGCAAGGAAGTAAACCATCTGAAGGTCATGGGAAAGGCTTTCCAGGCAGAGGAAATAGCAGGAGAAAGGATTGTGAGGTGGGTATGGTCAAGCTAGCTATGTTCAGAAAATGCAATGAAGGCAAGTATCAAAAGAGGTAAGAGAGGGAGTGGTAGGAAATAGCATTGGTGAGGAAGCAGGGGGCAGACAAGGCCAAGCTCAGAAGGCCATAGAAAGACTTTAGACTGTATTCTAAATGAGAGCAGAGATGGGTTTTTATGCAGTTGGACAGATGAGCTGGAATTCAGGGGCGAGGGTCACACTGGGACATGCGAGTCTGGGAGTGAGCACCACTGGGTGGTAGTTGAATGGATGGGACCAGAGAAGATCAACGAGGAGAGTTTAGATGAGCAAAGTGTATCTTCACCTGAGCCCAGGGGCCTGCCAGGAAATAGGGAAAAGAAAGGCCAGTGAAGGAGAAAACAGCTTGGCTCTGTGAATGCTTATTAAACCCAGCCTTTTTTCACATAGTCTGTTCTCATAGCAAGTTTCTTCTTTAACAGCTACCTGTATTTTTAAAAACATATTGAAACCATGAAACAAACATTACAAACTATTTCCTTTCTGTCTGCTGAAGCACATCTTTTTCATATTAAAGCTTATCTTTCAACTCCACCGACTATTGCTTCTCACCCCTTGGGATACAGCACTTTTCTCAGAGAAGCTATGTTTATTTATTCTTATGTTTATGTTTAATTTTCTCAGCCTAAAGGGAAAGCTATCTTTTTAGACGTGAGCAATCCAGAGGTAGCACTGAGCTTTGTCACCTTATACCTATTTTATTTTTTATCTTTTTTATTCCAAAAACACACTGATTAAAATTTAGTAAAGTAACCATAGATAAGACTGAATAACTCAGACTTTGGAAAATGTATTATTATACTACTTTGTGCCAATCTCAGACTCATAAGTGAGACCCTATCTTATGATTGGGATAGTGTTTATGCTGAAGAAAATGAATGTGGTTGTTGTCATTCAACTGGGAAAAAAAAAGGTTAATCCTGGGAATTTTTTTTTATTTACTCATTTACTGCTTTTTTTTAAAAGGTCATGAATTTAGAGAAAGTGAATAATGACTTCTTCTCCCCAGGGACAAAATTCTGTCTGTTCTGGACTCAGAACAATGAGTGGCCAAGGTGACCTGGGGGTGGAGGTGAAGGGGCCTGGCCACACAGAGGCAGGACTGGAGACAGGGAGGTGAGGAGGCATGAATTGGAGGGATGCCCCCACTGTGAGGCAGAATGAGAGGAGCAGCGGGAGCAGCCAGTGGGACACTAGGTTGGCAGAGACCAGTTGAACGATTAGGAATTAGTCAAGCGACAGTGGGCCTTTCCCTTTTTTTTTTAAAAGATTTTTTATTTATTTATTTATTTTCAGAGAGAGGAGAAGGGAGGGAGAAAGAACAATGTATGGTTGCCTCTCACATGGCCCTCACCGGGGACCCGGCCCGCAACACAGGCATGTGCCCCGACTGGGAATCGAACTGGGACCCTCTGGTTCCCAGCCCACGCTCAATCCACTGAGCCACACCAGCCGGGCAAGGGCCTTTCCCTTTTGATAGCAGCAGCACAGCAAGGCAATGGTGATGCAGCTCATCTCTGGAGCAGCCAGCATTCTGGCCCAAGTGGGAGGAGTCCTTCAGTCCAGAGGGAGCACCTGGCTTCCTTTCAGATGCAGTGGCGTATAGGAAGAACTATCGCTTGAACAGGGGTAAGTCACTGATAGGGATTCATGTCATGAAATGGGACTTGGGGGAAAGACCACCTGCTAATGCTGGGTACATATGCGTCTAGTCTATGTCCAAGCTGAAGAAACTGGAGGGGTGACTACGTAAAGGCTTAGGCTGACCCCTGAGGCTGAGGGAATTCTTCCCCTCAGCTCCCTTTGCATTCCTCAGCCCATGACCTGTTTAGGTTTCAAAGGCACCAGGTCCCCTTCAAACTTTAGATGGAATTAGTCAGAGGGCTTCAATTTTTTTTGTCCATTTCTGGCAGTACAGCACCTTCAGATCTATCCTCTGCTGAGTTGCCAAGGTAATAGTCCCTCCCTGTGGGCCGGTGTACTGTTCATGGACTCCCAGTTGGACTTCTTCTACCATCTGCATGCTTGAGAGCTCTCTGAGACAGGTAGTGACTCATCCCCTGAGAATACAGGATCTTCTCTATTCATTCATGTATTGAATGCTGTGAGTTGTGTTCTTGATGGATGTAGACGGATAAAGAAATTAAGAAAAAGAAGAATTCATGCATCCTGAAGCAGACACTGAGCGTTAGCGTTGGAGTCAACCTCCTGCTCTGACCCTTGGGAGACCCCCTGTCCTATTGTCTTTAAGAGGGTACAGCGTGTAGCAACTCATCCAAAATGTACATCCCAATTCTTTCCTTTTCATGATGTAATAAATAGAAATTTCACTTGTTCTTTGGTTTAGTTTGTTCAGATATTTAGTTTATATAGCTATTGTGAAAGAGATTCTTTTGGGGGGTAGGTTTTAATGTATCTTTACAGATATGCAACAGTAAGCAGGAGATGTATATTAGCCTGCTCTGTGTTAGTGTGGAAGAACCCTGTTATCGCAAAGAAGTCATAATGTTGGTGAGACAGTCATTCATGTCATCGACCAGGAAGCCCAGAAGGAGGAGGGAAAGACATAAAACTAGGAGGAGTGGGGAGACCGGGATAAAAAGAGGTACACGGAAGCAGAGTCACTGTGACGTTGAAGAACTGGTAGGGTGTAACTGAGGGAATGAAGGTCAGAAAGGCAGAAAGTGAAAATATCGAAGCAATAGAAAGGGTCAAGATGTGACGATGGGAGTGGGTGCTGTGCTGGAGCAAAGGTCCAGGAGCTGTGCCGGTGACTTTGGATGATAATCCACGTCAAAACGGAAACCCGTCCTGGCCAAAGGGACTAGGGAAATAGACCAAAACCGAGACCCAGGGGCCCAGTCCTCAGGAGGAAATGAGCAGCAGTACAGTAGAGGACAATGCTAATAATGAGAACAGGGTGAGTATATTAGCTTCTTATTGCTGCTGTAATACATTATAGTGGCCTAAAACAGTACACTGTCTTCCAGTTCTGTAGGTCAGAAGCCCAGCACAGTTCTCTGCGGGCTTGATGGCTGATTCCATGTGACAAATTGGTTGGGTCATGGTGGGCAGATACTTGGTCAAACGTTATTCTGGATATTTCTGTGAAGGTGGTTTTTTTTTTTTTTTTAGGAGAGATTAACATTTAAATCAGTGGACTTGGGTGAAGCTGGTTACTCTCCATAGCACCAGTGAGCCTTGTCCAATCGGTTCAAGACCTGAGTGTAACAAAGACGGACTTCCACTGAGCGAGACAGAACTCTGCCAGCACAGCCACTGCCTTCGACTGGAACGGCAGCTCTTCCCTGGGCAGCCTGCTGGCCCATCCTGCAGTGTTCGGACGTGTACTGCTACAATCTCATGAGCCAGTTCCTTAAAATCTCTCCCTCCTTCTCTCTCGCTCTCTGTCTCTCTAGGTTAGCTCATTGTCTTTGGGAAAAAATGACTAATACAGTGGGCTAAAATCAGAAGTCGGTGAGACTGTTCCTTCCCCAGTTTGCATAATAATCCAAATCCCCAGTTTGGATTATTATCAATATCCCCATGTAGTAAATGGGGGCTGATATTCGAAGAGGTTAAATCTTGGGCTCACTTGTGTAGATAGTGGATGGGGAGGGAGGTGGTAAGAACGTAAACCCAGGCAATCTTACTCAAGTACCTATCCTCTTAAGCACTACACTTGAGCTCATCCTTTATATCAAGCCATGTTGGAGCCCCTAGGGGCGAATGCCAACCACTCCTGGTCTAATCGGTTGCGGTGGCGAAGGACCCAACATTGCAGAACAAAAGAGACTAAGCTTTCCAGTCATCAGAGGCTGTGAACAAGGCAGTTCTAGGAAGAGCCGAGAGGGAGGCAGTTTTATCGACTGATCCATCCAGTCTACAATGGAGACGACATACAGGAGAGAACCGGACACTTCTGTGGGGATTCTAAGCAGCAAAGGAGAGGCGGCACCACCTAGTGGGGAAAGTGCAGCTTTGCATCAAAGTCAACCTGCATCCAAAACCGTCTTACCATTAAGCAATCGGTCTACGGCTTGGCATTTCACCTAACCTATCTGTGTACACGATTACAGATGTCTCCATTCCCCCCTCTTGTCCTCCGCCCCCCACTTCCCTCAGGCCGTCAGCACGCTGTTGTCTGTGTCCATGGGTCATGCATCTATATTCTTCAGCTACTCCCTTCCCCTTCTTTCATCCAGTCCCCCCTCCCTCCTCCTCTCTGACAGCTCATTGTTTTAATCTGCAAATGGAAATAATAGTATTAACCTCATCAGATAGTTGAGAGGATTAAAATGGAATATGGATAAAATGCCAGGCGTGCAATAGAAATGCCACATCCAGTTGGTATTACTTTTAATTATTAAGTCCAAGCAGATCTTTCCTGGGACTTTTATTCAATCTTTTCCTCCTGCCCCAATCCAAGTTAATTCATCTTTGCTTGAAGGAGTGAATTTCCTTCCTGCCTTTACTACTCGGTTCTTTGGTAGGCGCGGCCTTCTTAATTAGAGTGTGTCTGACCACTGGCTGCAGGAACATCTCAGGCTGAAGGTGACAAAGCCAAAGGATGCTCTGGGGGCCTCCCCTGCAGCACTTAGCCCTCTGCCGCCTAGGGTAGGGGCGGGGGCCGTGAATACCTCTTCTGACTGCTAATGAGATGTTTTATGTCAGTAAAGAGATGGTCCTCTCTGCTTCTGTCCCCACTAGCTTTCTAATTAGAAGAAACTTCAGGAAGCTGGGTTATGCTTGGAGTTTAGCCTCCAATTCTGCTGCTTTGGCTATTTCTCTGATTGGTGTGTTTTCCTGGTTAGCTGAATGGAAAACAGAGATGGGGACCTCGGGCTCTTGTTTGATTTGCCCCTTTCACCTCCAAACCTGGGCCCTTGAGTCTCCTTCTAAAATTGTCTATTGCTTACGGAGATTACAAAGAAAACACTTGCATTTCTGTTTATGAACCTGATATCTTTTGCTAAATGGTGTTTAAAATGTTCAGGGGATAATAAGATCCAGGATCCTCTAAGTGAGAAACGAATTAGAGAGAGGTGCTGATAGAAAAAAAGGAGTGCAGGCCCCAAGAAACGTCATCCTTCAATGTCTGGTTTCAGAGGCTTCTAGTTATAAAGCAAAGATAACACTCCCAGACTGAAATCTCACAGTGCAAGTCACTTAGGGCCTTTGATCAGAGGACCGGAAGCAGAGACAGCCAGTGGGAGGAGGAAACCTATACTATGGACAGGGGAAGAGAAGGCTGCGGATGAGCACTCCCTCCGAAGGAGAAGGAGCGCTTTGAACCCTCTGGGCAGCAGGATGCGACCCAAAGTTAACACAGAGACCTAGGGTAGTCCTGTCGGTGAGACCAAAACATTTAGTGTTTGGATTTTAAAAACTGCTAGCAGTTAAGTTTAGTATCAGGGATATTTAACTTGCACGTCTTGCTTCTATTTATTTTAACTGTTGCTATATCACATTGTTAGAGGTGGAAATTAGAAATTGATGACGTGCTTGCCTTTAATTAAAGAGTTTAATTTGAAGGAAAATGAATTAATGGATTTTTAATATATCTTTTTCAATCACTTTGCTACCCCTTTGTTGGAGCAACTCTAGAAAACCCAAATGAAGGCGTTATACTTAGAAGGAAAAGATCAGCTTCTGTGTTGAGGGTCTGTCTGCTTTGTGACTCCAAACCTTCTTTGTACTAGGAAGTGGCAAAGTGGGGGTACATGATTGCTTTGGGGGGACCTATTTTGGGACAGACATTGATAGTTCTTTACATATTTCAATTAAACACATTTCTAATATGCCTAGAAGTTTTCTCATAATTTTTTTCAAGAAAAACCTTGAAAAACATCTTATGGTAGTGAATTTTTTTAAGCTAATGAAATTCTATACAACATTTAAACTTCTCTCTCTGTTTTTTAAAGATTTCATTTATTTCATTCTAGAGAGAGGGGAAGTGAGGGAGAGAAATATCAGTGTGTGGTTCCTTCTCATGTGCCCCCAACCAGGCACCTAGCCCACAACCCAGGCATGTGCCCTGACTGGGGATTGAACCAGTGACCCTTTCATTTGCAGGCCAGCACTCAATGCACTGAACCACACCAGCCAGGGCTGGGCTTCTCTTTTCTATGGGCAATGTCAACTTAGCAGAAACTTTTCTCTTAATGCTTTAACTAGCTAAATATCCCAGGAGGTTAGGCAGTATACAACATACAGCAAGGCATAGAAGAGGGCCTGCTTGAAACCCAACAACTGTGTGAACTGGGGCCTTATTTGACTTCTCCGAGCTTCTGATTCCCCATCTATAAAATGAAGAGAATGATATGCACCTCACATTGTTGTTGCAAGGATTAAATGAGACATTTTATTTTAAATACCTGACATTCCACATCCTAGATACTTCACACACATTATTTTCCTTTCCATTTTCCTCTTCATATGCATATATACCAGCAACATCAATTTCCTTCGTATGGAAAGCTGATGGCGTTAACTTTATTAAGCTAGATTTTCCATTAAGAATTTATCCTTATTCATTAGCTAGGAGGACTGACGCAAAAAGATATTAAATTATTTACTCAAGTTTAATGAATAAAATTGAAAACCTTTTTCCCTGCTTAACATGAATATGCCCTTTTCAGTATGCAGAGCTTTGTTGCATTTATTCAGAAGCTATTGCTAAGTGCTTAGTTTGGAACACAGGATTAATGAGCCCAGAGACAGGGCGTTCGTCACCATGGCAACCAAACTAGCTTTGCCCTGTTCCAAGCTCAAAGAACGGATGCAGGATGCTTAAGAGGTACCAGCTATATACGGTACCTCTGACCTGAGGTACCGTATATAGCTGGGTGTTCTTTTTTGAATATTTAACTCCCCATTGCTGCCTCCAATTACTCCCTAATTCTCTTGAGAATAAAAATAAAAAGAACATTTTTGCTTCTTTAGGGCTCAGCTTTTTCATTTGTACCACCTGCCTTCCTTCTTGAATACATTTCTCTCTCCATCAGCTTCCAAAGATGTTGGCACATTATGCCTCTCCACACAAATTCTAGGTGACCTTGACCATCATACAGGTGCCTACGATGCCCTGGTCGCTCAATGCCTGGATCTCATTTTTTCCAGGGACTTTCTCTTTCTCTCTGACCTGCTGACTCCCACCCATAGTCATCCCTGGCACTGAGTCAATACCTTCAGATGCTCAGTCTCCAGAAATTACAAATGCCAGCACTTGACTCTCTGACCGTAATTGCCCTTCTTTGCAACTTGATTTTGTTAGAACCCGTCTCTGTGTTCTTTGTCCGTTAGATGTAACATACTTTCCTGCCCTCCCTATCCAGCTTAGTGCCATGTTCCATTGTTTCAATAACTCTCTTGCCAAAACCTTAAAATTCCAATTCTTCTTAGCACCTCCTTGGTTCCATGCAGCTGAGGCCGTATGGCAAAAATGACACGACACGTGAGGCGCCGTCTGTACCAGACTGGTACCACCATAAAGCCAAACATAAAAACTCAGCCGGGTCCTCACGACTGCTCAGCAATCCACTCTTTCTCTGTTTAACTTACCTCCCACCCCCGACCCACTCTGCATAGTAATTATCTCAAACCTTTTGCACTCCTCAGTCTTTCAACGCTTTTCCTCTCTCTTCACTCTTAGATCTCCTCACCTCTTATTTTCGTAGACAGTAGCGTTCAGATGGGAACTTCTGTAAAGCCTTACACGACCGCATGCATCAACTCCCATCCCCCCTCCCATTTTTTTTTCGCCTCTAGCTACACCAGAACAGGTGTTCCACTCTCTAGAGCCAGTCTCTCCACCCAGTTCTAGATCTCACGTCCCAGACTTCTCAGAATCTTCATGCCATGAGCCGTCCTTCCTCTCTGTGGTCAGTGTCTGCTGGATTTTGCCATCGTTTTAAAGTGCTCAGGATTCTGTCATTAAAAGAATAAAAATTCTCAACCTCATTTTCCTCTTCATCTACCCTCCTGCCTCTTCTTCACTAACACTCTTTAAAAGGCACGTTCCCCCTCATAGATCACTCCTTTTTAAGTGATCCATCCCCTCCATTCTAATTTCCGTATCTGTCACTCAGCCGACTGCTACCATCTCCAAGGCCTTGTCACTGAATCCAGTGGAAACTTTTTAACTCTCAGCTTCTGGGTTTCTCAGCAGTATTTGACACTTCGGATGTCTCCCTCCTTCCTGACGTACTCTCTCCGCGGGAGAAAAGAAGCAATGAGTGCAAGAGACCATAAACTGCGAGTCCTTTGCCATTACTGGTGATGAAATCGCTCTGGTTCAATCACACACTTCTCCCTAGTTCTAGCATTTGTTCTGAACTGAACATTCAATAAATCTTCAACAATCAACAACCAATATGTACCATGTACTGGACAATGCTGAACAAACTGCTCTCATGAAATGTGTAGTTTAGTGAGGGAGGCCAGGAATCAAAGAGTTACACAAATAAAATATCAAGTGCCACAAAGGAAAAGTACAACATACTGTGAGAGTCCGGAAGCACATGGAGACCCATCATAGTTTAAGGGAATTCAGGAGGAGGAATCCTTGTAATTAACACCCAAACTAAAGCCTTGAGTAGGAGTAAAAGCTCAGTCTAGAAGAAAGGGTGGAGCATTTTAGAAAGTATTTACACTAATTTGCATTCCCAGTCCCTTTCCCCAACTCAGCACCTAGAATACTGGAATCAGACATTGGCCCTCCAGGAAGAAGCCTGTTGAGTTTTCTTTGGAATTTCCTACCAGTGTAAAAAAAGACCTAAGGGTACAATGTCAGGGATTCCCCAGACAGAAGGTCCAGCCACAGCCCCCAAAGCGAAGCGAAGCCATCCTTACACCTGCTTTGAAATCAGCTTTTAGTCACTCAGTCTTGAATATCAGCAAACAACCAAGCGTTAGAAAACACCTAAGGACAGTTTTCATGGTAGAAAGAGACCATGAAAATGAGAAAACCAATCTGGAGTAAATCTCCCAGAAAGTACACCAGAAAGATAAAGAAACATGCAACAGAAGAGACAACAGAAGACAATTAGAACAGCAGTCTGGGGGGACAATAACTAAATAATAATAATTCAAGGAAGAGAGCATGCAGAAAACAGCAGAGAAGAATTTATGCAATAAATATGGGGTAGAGCAAAAGTAGGTTTACCATTGTTTATATGGAAAATAATAAAATAGTACATAATAATACAAGAATAAACTCTGTGTTTTGCGTACCCATAGCTGTAAATCTACTTTTGGCCCACCTTGTAATTTAGAAACATTTACCGTAACTGATACACATGCACATTTTGGGTTTGAAAGGATCCAGTACAACAGGTGCAAATAAACTCACCAAGGCAGATCATCACTGAATTTTCAGAACACCAAAGACAAAATGCAAATTCTACACTCCCCTTCCTACTCCCTGCCTCAGGGGAAGATAGTAGGTCACTTAGAGAAGATGAGGAAATAAAACAGCTTCTGAGTTCTTCAGCAACAGTACTAAAAACTGACAGGGAACGGAGCAATGCCTTCATTACTCTAAAGGGGCACGATTATCAGTCCAGAATTCTGTGCCAAGTCAGAGCAGAATCAATGCCTTCTGGGGCACATACACTCTTGCACATTTTCTCAGGAAGAGGATGCACACAACTCAAATAGGCAGCAAACCAAGACACGAGCTCACCCAGGATCCAGGGCACAGAAGTGCAACACGAGAGAGAGGCAGAGGGAATCTCCAGGCTGTCAGGGAATGGAGTTCCCAGTATGGCACTGGCTGGAGCAGGTCTGAAGGCTCCAGAGGGATTTTTGCAAAAAATAAATAAATAAATAAATAAATAAATAAACGGAGAAAATAGCTGTTGAATTAAAATATTTTCAGAAAAGATTAAAGCTATTGGCAAAAGTTGGGGGTTTAAAATAGCAACAATACATAGAAAACTAAAGCAAAAAAAAAGGAAATTAGGGAAAACAAAATGTCATACAAAGATGGAAAAGGCATGCTAGTTTAGTTGAGCCTCGTATTTACAATATAACTACTTGTGAGAATGGAGGACCACAGAGGTACTTCTATGGGGGTGGGGGGGGCTGGGGGGAGAAGAAAGAGGGGCCAGGTCCTCACCTTCCATTACCAGGAATCAACAGATCATCAGAAAACTGCTTATGTTGCTACTTATTCTTTTCAATTTTATGCATAAAAATGGTATTTATTTAGCAATATGGAGATAAATATCGAACTCATCAGCTAAAATAAGTGAAAGTGATTGCCTCTGAGGAGGGAGTAATCAAGAACTGCATTTTTTATAATAAACTTTGAATATGATGTCTTCTTAATGTCTTTTCATCAATTTTTATAGTTCTTCTGCCCTTTTGTTGAATATTTTTTCTAAGTCCCTTAAGTTTCTGTGGTATTATTAATCCATCTTTTCTTGTATTATAACTTCTTGCTGCTTGTTTCTGGTATATAGAAATGCCATTGATGTCTGTACATTGATCTCAAATGTGGTACCTCTGCTAAACTCAATTACAAATTCTAACCATTTGGCCTTAGATTTCCTTGTTTTTTTTACATAGACAAACATAGTGTATGAAATAATGGCAGTGTTACTTCCTGCTTTCCAATCCTCATACATTTTATTTATCTTCTTTTCTCTTTGGATTGGCTAGGGCCCCCAGGACAGAGCTGAAGAGATGTGGCGAGAGCAGCAAACTGGTCTCACTCCTGGCTCTAAAGGGGATTCCTCTCACATGTCACCACCAAGTAGACCGCCGACTTTACCAAGCGCTGGTGCAGGCGGTGGTTCCCAAAGTGCGCCATGATTTCATGTGGAACATTCTTTACCAGACTGGATGTAAGTGTTGACCTTCAAATGAATTTCAAGCTCACGCATCCACAGCAGAGTGACTGGAGACAAGATGATGTTTCTAGGAGCATCAGTGCCCAGAAGACGAGGCTTTTGAGTTGTTCTCTGCCATCTGAGAGAAGAGGTTCTCAGGACAGATGGAGGACAGGAATATGCTTATTATTTACTGTGCATGGCAAATGGTGTGGCCATATTTTTTATAGTGACAAATTAATTTTTAGAGTAATATAAAGTTTCTTTTTAAAATTAAATGG
Organism: Micronycteris hirsuta; assembly: GCA_004026765.1. Lineage (NCBI taxonomy): Eukaryota > Metazoa > Chordata > Mammalia > Chiroptera > Phyllostomidae > Micronycteris > Micronycteris hirsuta. The sequence goes on from PVJI01003069.1 coordinate 40,054, forward strand.
ATTATGTATATCAATTCGGAGGCAATATTAAATTCATATTGTACAGGTGGCAATAACGGTAGAGCAGATGGGGCAAAAATCCCTGAGTTGTTTCAAATGACTAGGATGGTTGAGATTTGCACTATGATGATGGCTAACATAAGGAGAGACGGAAAGGGAGGGGCTGCTGAGACAGGTGTCTGTCAAGCGAGCGTATCCATTTCTTGACTGACATAGAAGTCCAGTGCTATCTTGCCTTTCCATGTTTGCACCATTGAACAGAGACTTTCCTAACATGCTGGGAACTAGTGTCACTGTCACACCAAGAAGCAGGGGACGGTCTTTCAAAAGGCATGGTCTCTTTTACATCACCCTCATGCAACATTCTGCTAGGAAATATTTGAATTTTTATGGCTTTCCTGCAGTAACAGATTTTCCTCCAACTGTCAGGATTTGCTTCATGCAGAGCAAAGCAAGCAGCTTTTATTTTCCTAGGCCAAAAGGAAATAGGTAGAAATAATATGCTGACTTTCAGCCTGACCCGAATCTCTTTATTCATAGGGAAATGCAAGATTCACGGAGAGGACATTTTTGCTAAGGTAAATAAGCCCTCTCAACTGATGAACACTATTATACTAATACCAAAGGAAACAAAGGCCAGGAGATGGGGGCCATTAAGTAGAAAGGCCAATAGAAAATTAGCAGACAGAAATCCAGCATGGGGACAAAGCAGGCTCTGAAATAGTGAAAAAAAAAAAAAAAGAGAAAAATCCTTTAAGAGAAAATTGCATGCAATTTTTTGGCCTCAATTAGCCTTTTCCACAAAGAGCACTTTTCCACAAAGAGCCCATTAAATAGCAAATGAAATTACATTGGTTTTCAGTTGCCATGGCATTAGTTTTTCCTCTAATGGACTTCTCTGGTCCTGAGTTTAATGTTAGCCTGACTTCTTTTTCTTGTCTGTAGGCTGCCTCAACTCTCTCTGTCCGGCCACAGCGTGATGTAAGTGACTTCTCCACAAAGTGCCCACCACATAATCTGAGAGGGAGAAAACTCATCCCTCAGCTATCTCCCTAGAGACTGACCAATAGCAGCATTTTATTAACCGTGAATGTAAGAGTTCCCATCTATTCAATGGCAGTCATTCCTATCCATGCACTCAGGGCTCCTGGGGCCACCCCCAGATCAGTGAGAGACCATTTACTGAGTGCTTCCAATGTGCTAAGCTCTGTCCAAGAGGCTGAAGACACAGAAATGCAAAAGAAAGGATGCAAGATGTTCACAGTCTTCTAGAGCTTCCAGACTAGCAGACTCAGCTCCAAACATTTACCTTCATTCACCTTTTCTCCATGTATCTATTCATAAAATGGGTAAAATTTCCCCCAATTATCTAACTCACAATTTTTTTTTGAAATATTTGCCAGGTACCATTCTTAAAAAAATTTATTATCCTAGGAATAAGGATCTAAAATAACATTTCCTCTTTCAAAGGGCTTTGCTACAGCTAATGATTAGCTATGAGATCAAGTTTGACTGTGATAATTTGCATATTATTTGCTAATATGCATAATCATACATCATTTTTAAGTTTATTCAGTTTATACTCCCCAATGAACTTCTTCTTCCTGTTTTTTTTTTTTTTAATCTTCACCCGAGGACATTTTTTCATTGCTTTTAGAGAGAGAGGAAGAGACAGAGAAACATCAGTGTAAGAGAGAAACATCTATTGGTTGCCCCCTGTACACCTCCAGACCAGGGATCAGACCCCAGACCAGGGATCAGACCTGCAACCTAGGCATGTGCTCTGACTAGGAAGTCAAAACCACAACCTTCAGTTGTGGGACGATAATCCAAAGAACTGGGCCACACTGGCCAGGGCTAAACTTCTTTTTAAAAATCTTTCCATGTCAGTGAACATCCCAGGACAGCATTGTTTTAGTGTCTGTATGGCATGGAGATAATACAGCTCAAAATTTTTCTATTAAATATGCGAGCATTTTTCAGTTTTTTAGTACTATAAATGGCTTTATGAGGGCAAAAAGAAATCAGACAATTTTTCGAGACTCTAAATATATTAAAAATAATAAATGCCAATATACACATTTTTAAATTGTGGTATATTTGAAATATATACTTTAACCAATTAAACTTTCTAATATAAATATATAAAATAAAATACACTATAACTACACTACTTTGAAGACTTTTACGGACTTAGGACAATGTCTCAATTTCTAGTGTACTGTAGATCATGTGACCATCACAATTTTGTTACATGATAATATCTCATTTCTCTCTCATCAGTTACCTCTTTAACTCAATGTACAATCTTGTTTAGTCATAAGATCTGAAGTTTGAGTGTGAAGCCCTACATCATCGAGAGCCCCAAGCCAAAGAGACTCAAATTAGTTTCTAATACCAGAGGTGAACCTTCTGGGTTAAAAAGGTTTTAAGCTTTTTTAAATTTTATCCTTACCTGAGAACATTTTTTTCATTGCTTTTAGAGAGAGAGGAAGAGAGAGAGAAACTGATAAGAGAGAGAAACATCAATTGGTTGTCTTCTCATGCATGCCCCTCCGGGGATTGAACCCACAACATAGGTGTGTCCCCTGACTGGGAATCGAGCTCCGGGACCTTTCGTTTTGCTCTAGGGGACAATGCTCCAACCAACTGAGCCACACCAGCCATGGCAAAAAGGTTTTAAGCTTCTGATATTGCCCTCCCCATGCTACCTATTTACACATCATTAAGTGTGTGAAAGCGCTTCCCCATGTGGTAGGCAACATAGGTATTATCATCTTTTGTATCATTGTTAATGTAATAAACAACAACAAAAGGATCTGATTGTTATTCTAATTGTGTTTTACTGATCAGAAATACAGGTGATTACTGTTATCTTTATTTGTCTCCCCCCACTCCAAATGCCTGTTCCTGTTCTTGATCCTTTGTTCTGTTTTCTTTTTCCCTCTCTTAGTTGTTAACCCCCTTACTTTCAGTTTTAAGATGTCTTTGTATATTAAGGATATGAGCCCTTTGTCATGTAGTTTCCAGTATTTTTCCCATTTTATGATGGCCATTTAATTTCATGATCTCTTTGCCATACAGACATTGAACATTTTTGCTTCACCTAATTTATCTTTCTTTTCCTTATGACTTTGACCTTTGTTGTCACGGCTCTAAAGAGTATGTGTATCTTTAATGGACTTCCGATCTTTCTCCTGGCTTGTTGTCAGTCTCACCCTTCCTGTCTCTAGGTAGTCTCCCTCTGCGGACAGGAACAAAGGGGATAGGAAAGAACTGTGTCCTCCAGGGAAGGTGTGTGGCAGTGCCTCTCAGGGGTGAGAGGGTTGGCTCTGTGGTTGATGAAAGCATCGATATAAAAAGTCAACAATTAAACAAATATATAATTTATTGACTTTCTGAAAATAAAAAGCTTAAAAGTTTGAATTCATTAATTAAAATATAAATAAAAACTAAATCAAAAAATAAATCCCTAAGTAAATGTGACAGGTGGTGAGGGCCACGTGCCATCAGGTAGGTAAGTCACAACGGATGATCCTACCTTTTTCCAGGTGTCTGGGCCCCTTCCTTCCCGGGTGGGTAAGGAGAACAAACTGGGCTGATGTTTTTCTCCTTGATTCTCACAGGTTGAGAAGACCATGGAACACTTAAGTTGCTCTCCCATCCTTTCCCCGTGGCCTTCCATCCCTTCCCCTCTCTCCTCAAAATTCTCACCCTTTATGTTCTCCGTTTTGGCTGATGACTTGGCCTCCTGCTTTACTGAGGGATGGGGAAAGCCACCAGACACGATGTCCCTCGTCACACCACAAGCAAGTCTATAAATGCTCCAGTACTTAAAGCCCTCTTTTACTTCAGCCCATCTGAGAATGTGTCTTATGGTGTCGGGATTTCAACCTGTCTCTACTTCTCTTTTTGGACTTTTCAGTTATCTTGTCTCATGCATCTTCAATGGCTTTCTTTCTGTAAATCATGTTCCTTCAGCATTCAAATATTTCCTTTGATCGCCAACTGTATACTCTCCTGTGCCTCCCCCCACCTTCAGCAATCACGCTGTTCTTATGCTCACTTTTGTAGCCAGGCTTCTTTGGACAATGAGGAGCATGGGCCATCTCTAGTTTCTAACCTCCCATTCACACCTTATACAACTCTAATCTGGTTTTAACACCTGCCATTTCACGAGAACTATTTTTGCCAGTAATAGCTCCATCTCTTAATCTAATGAACATCTAATTAAACCTCTCAGTAGCTGTCAATACAGCTGTTCGTGGTCTTCTTGAATTGCCTCTTTCTTGGTCCCTGTGATGTCAAAATATTCCTGGGTTTCCTGCAACTTCACTTATCATCCTTTTCACTCTCATTTCTCTGCTCCTATCCATTCTGTTCATACTTGAATGTAAGAATTTATCAGGGTTTGTTCCTAGGTTCTCTTCACCCTCTGCACTACTTATCTAGGGGATTTCATTGATTTCCTTGGCTTCAAATACAATCTGTAGGCCAACAATTCCTAAACTTACAGCTTTAGTCCAGAGCGCTTTTCTGAAATCCATATTTTTATGCCAAGTGTATCTTTGACTTATTCCCTTTGATGTCCCCAAATGAGCTAAAGCTTTTCATGTTTAAAACTAATATGGGAGCATTCTCTCTTAGAGTAGAAGATTTTGAGAATTAATATGAAGCTACAGCAATCAAGACAGTGAGGCATTAGCCAAAAAAGAAAAAAAAAATATCAGTGAACCCGTACATATTTGGCCAGTTGATTTCTGACAAAGATAAAAGGCAACTCAATGATGAAAGAACAGTCTTTTCATCAAGTCATATGGAGACACATACATAAGAGAGAAATCTTTGCTACTTGGGCTAGTCAAAGATCTCTTATCTAAAACACAAAAAGTACAAACCATAAGATGTCAAAGGAAACCATGTCTTTTTCTCACTTAAAATTTTTCAGAGACCATTCTAAACCATTTCTAAACCCCATACCTTGGCCTCCAGAAGGCTGTACATGGTCTAACACACCCGGCGACATTCCCTCTACCCTCCTGCTTTACCACCCCAACCACAGCCATGGCGTTCTGGCCTCACTGGCCTTCCTTCATTTGTCGAATATCCGAAGTTTTTTGTTCTCCTAGCAACTTTGTGCACATGCTATTCCCTAGACCTAGACTCCTCTTCTCAGATCTTCTGAATGGCTAGCTACTTCTCATTATAAAGGTTCGGTTCACATATCATTTCTTTAGAAAGTTTTATATGTTTTGTAATAGTTCATGCATCAATAAAAGAAAAGAATGCCTTGTTTTGCTCCTTTCTTAATTTATAATTTTATATTTATGAATTCATTTTAATATTTATCTCAACTACTAGAATACAAGCTCCTTGAAGGCAGAAACTATTTTCTCTTTTTTACTTAGCACATTACCTGACACATCATGGAAGCTAAATGAATACTTGTTACATGTGTAAATTAACAAACGTTCTACAATTAAAAAAATAACAGTAAAATTCCAATGAGATCACCACAGAATGATCTGGGCCAACATAACATATCAATCTATTATCTATCTATCTATCTATCTATCTCTCTATCTGTATATGTATTTTTAGGGCCCCCTGAATAAGGCTTAATGCATGGAGATAACCACAACATTGTCTGAGGTAAGTAAGGATCACCAAGTTTCAAAACCATGAATGTGCAAATAGATGATAATGTCAGCCACCCAGAAAGGCTTACCTCTCCAAACCAATTGCTTGGCACAGAGAATGGAGCTTGGAGTTGTACAAAAGTGTAAAGCTGTGTGTCCACTTAAGGAGTAGCAATTGAGCTTTGCTCCGTGGTCACAAAGGATCTTAACGCAATCCAAGTTGGCCATTTCACAAGCCACATGAAGAGGCGTTTTCCCATTGGGCCTACAGTTGATTGTAGCATTGTGGTCCAGGAGCACCAGAAGACATTCCACATGACCAAACAAGACAGACAGATGCAGGCCCGTTGCCCAAGAGGACTTCAATTTATAGCTAGGCAACCAATAACCTGAAAAAGAAAGGGAAAGAAAGTTTAGCTTCTTGGCCTAGGATTTCTCTATGTTTCATGAGGATTTTATTAATTTACTTACTTTTTGCATTTTTTAATTTATTTTTTCCCATCATCATTTATCCCCTGATACCATCTCCCACCTCCACCCACATCCTCCCCCCTGACATTACCACCCTATTGTCCATGTCCATGAGTTCTTTCTCTTTAGTGAGGATTGTTACAGAGTATTTTACTTTGGTCACATTTACAAAATTGGGGCAGGATGATTCAGAACTTATAAACTGGTAGCTAATGGGTCTACAAGAGTTACGTATCACATTTGGATGTACTAACTGAGACAGGGGTTCTTAGTCTTTACTATCTTCTTCCTTTACTTACTTAACCTTCTTGACTCTCCCCTGCATTTGAGTTTGAGTCATTCATTTATGTGATTGCTTTTTATTTTATATGGTGAGTTACACGAGACTCACATTTAAGAGTTTTAAAAAGTCCCAATCAGGACTTCCAGCCAAAATGGGGGCATAGATAGACACAATGCACCTCCTCCCACAACCAAAAGAAGGACAACAACAAATTTAAAAACAAAAAACAACCATAACTGACTGAAAATTGAACAGTATAGAAGTCTGACAATCGAGGAATTAAAGAAGAAACATTCATCCAGACCGGCAGGAGGGGTGGAGATGGGCAGCCAGGCAGAGAGGACTCATGGCAAGGCGGCAGCTGGAGGACCAGAAGGTCCCACATTCGTGTGCAGATAAACTGATAGGAACAACTGGGGAGCGAGACAGGCAGCACAACCCAGGTTTCCAGCAGGGAAATAAAGTCTCAAAGCCTCTTACTGAAAACACCTGTGGGGGTTGAGGTGGTAGGAGAAACTCCCAGCCTCACAGGAGAGTTCATTGGAGAGACGCACAGGGTCCTAGAACGTACACAAGCCCACCCACCCGGAAATCAGCACCAGAAGGGCCCAATTTGATTGTGGGTAGCAGGGGAAGTGACTGAAAGCCAGCAGAGAGTGGAGCAAGAGGCATTGTTCCCTATCAGAAGCCTCCCCCACCAACAGCATCACAACACAACGATGTGGGTTGCCCCGCCTTGGTGAACACCTAAGGCTCTTCCCCTTACTACGTAACAGGCATGCTGAGACAAAAAAATGGCCCAAATGAAAGAACAGATCAAAGCTCCAGAAAAAATACAACTAAGCCACGAAGAGATAGCCAACCTATCAGATGCACAGTTCAAAACACTGGTAATCAGGATGTTCACAGAATTGGTTGAATATGGTCGCAAATTAGAGGAAGAAATGAAGGCTATGCAAAGTGAAATAAAGGAAAATGCACAGGGAACCAACAGTGACAGGAAGGAAACTGGGACTCAAATCAATGGTTTGGAGCACAAGGAAGAAATAAACATTCAGTCAGAACAGAATGAAGAAACAAGAATTCAACAAAATGAGGAGAGGTTTAGGAACCTCCAGGACAACTTTAAACTTTCCAACATCCAAATCATAAGGGTGCCAGAAGAAGAAGAGGAAGAACAAGAAATTGAAAACTTATTTGAAAAAATAATGAAGGAAAACTTCCCCAATCTGGCAAAGGAAATAGACTCTCAGGAAGTCCAGGAAGCCCAGAGAGACCCAAAGAAGTTGGACCCAAGGAAGCACACACCGAGGTACATCAGAATTACATTATCCAAGATTAAAGATGAGGAAAGAATCTTAGAAGCAGTAAGAGAAAAGGAGACAGTTACCTACAAAGGAGTTCCCATAAGACTAGCAGCTGACTTCTCAAAAGAAACCTTGCAGACAAGAAGGGGCTAGAAAGAAGTACTCAAAGTCATGAAAGGTAAGGACCTACATCCAAGATTACTCTCTCCAGCAAAGCTATCATTTAGAATGGAAGGGCAGATAAAGTGCTTCCCAGGTGAGGTCAGGTTAAAGGAGTTCATCACCACCAAATCCTTATTATGTGAAATGTTAAAGGGACTTAAGCTAACAAAAAGAAGATGGTCAAAAAATTTGGACAGTAAAATGACAACAAACTCACAAACTCACAACCAAACCTAAAAAAACAAAAACAAACTAAGCAAACAACTAGAACAGGAACAGAATCACAGAAATGGAGATCACATGGAGGGTTATCAGCAGGGGAGCGGAAGGGGGAGAGAAGGGGAAAAGGTACAGAGAATAAGTTGTATAAATAATAGGTAGAGAAGAGACAGGGGGACGTTAAGAATAGTGTAGGGAATATAGAAGCCAAAGAACCTATATGTATGACCCATGGACATGAACTAAAGAGCGGGGGAGAAATGTGGCTGGGAGGGGTGTGTGTGAGGTAGAGGGGATAAAGAGGGGAAAATGGGACAACTGTAATAGAATAATCAATAAAATATATTTTTTAAAAATCCCAATCATTGTTTTGAATGATGCCAAAGCTATTAGTTACAAACTTAGACTTTTCATTCCATCATAGTTCTTTCCCCCAGAGTTGTTGCTATTGTCACCAGTCTAAGGTGTGAATATATTTGATGTCTTTAAAAAATTTGTCACGCCAAGATTTTATTTACCAGTTCGTCAGTTTACACAATACCTTTTTCCAGAAAAGAATTTAAGACAACTCACAAACTTTATGCTAGACTTTTTAATAATCTAGAAAATAAGGGCAAAAAAATAAAGTCAGAAAATAAAAAGAGGTCAAGGGTAAGACAGGTACACAAAATACACACCATGTCTAGTGAACTAGAACTGCATGGCGAATTTGCCTTTGAACTTCTAGCAGGAAATAAACAGCAAAACATATGCTATGCCATTAACTATGCCCATAAACTATGTACAAATCAACTGATCAGGAGACGCACAGTTGTTCCTAGAACTGAGATCTTAGATAAATTCGCCCATTAGTTGTTGGAAATGTTGTGTGTGTGTGTGTGTGTGTGTGTGTGTTTCTCCTTTTGCTCTCCGACCACGGACTTCTAAACAGTAGGCCAGTCCTATTATCCAAGTCCCGAAAGATTGTCACGTATGATAAGCTATAACAAAAATAACTTTATAAACCTTCTTTCAACATTAATACCTAGAGCCATGGCATTAAGCTCACTGTGAGCGGGGAATGAAAACAGGCACAGAAAGAAGAAACACTGATGACAAGATGAAGATGCAGATAGCTCAGCGCCTAGAAGAGAGCGTAAAGCTGAGACAACAAAATACATTTTAACATGGATAAATCAGAGGTTTGCTTTGAGGTTATAAAAATTCCTCCATACCCGTACAAGGTAAGCAGAATATAGTTTAATGGTAATTTATTTGAGAAAAGACCTGGGGATTTGAATTGACAGTAACCTCAAAATGAGCCAACAGTGGGGTGGGGCTGCCAAAAAGTTAATACAATCTTAAGCTCCATTAATAAACATATAGGGCCCAGAACAAGAGAAGAACAAGAGAAGTATTCTTCACTGATTAGATGAGGTCAGAATAAATCTAGAATACTCCTGGGCACCAATGATGAGCATCTGGGCGGCACTCAGAAGACGATGACCACATTAAAGTGGGTCTGGTGATCAGCTATTAAAATTCTCTCTTTTAAGTGAAAAACACTACATATGCACCCTCCCTGGGTATTTATCCTGCAAGCATAATAACTCACGTGTGAAATGCCCTGTAAGGGCCACTGTATAGGAACTCTCAGGAACACCACTTTCACTGAACTGTTGTGAAGAGCACAGAGCTTCCAGGCATCACGAATACGGGCAACCTGGCCTATAGACAGGAACACGCACTACAGCGTGCACTACGCTCCAGCGTCGTGCCTGAGAGCTGAGTGTTACAAACACGCTCAGTGTTCATCAACAGGAGACTATGTAAGTAAGTCATGGACATCCATACAATCGAGTACTATAGAGCCCTTATAAAGAAGGGAGAGGGTCTGTGTGTACTGATATGGGAGGATCTCAAGATACAGCACTGAGGGAGAGACACAGGAAGCTGAACGGTGCACATATATGCTCTCACAGGTGAGTGTATTTATAAACACCTAGGACAAGAAACTGGTCACAGTGGTGGCCTCCAAGTACGAGGGGTTGGGGGACAACGCCATAAATTGACTTGCTCTTGAATGTCCCCTTTGAGCTTTTAAATTTAGTACATTGTGCATATATTATTATTTATAAAAATAAGTGAAATTAAGCTCACTGTGTTATTTTAATAGTTTATATTAAAATAAACTATTGTTCCCCTGTTCAGAGGGAAAAATAATTTAGTTTAAAGAGGCCATTTATAGGGTTATATACAATGCTTATTCATCGAGAGGGAATGAATGAGCCCAAACCCAAGTTTATTTTTCTGCAGCCTACCTTCTAACCTATGCGCACGCGTGAGCACACACACACACACACACACACAAATCCTTTTTTTATCCCATCAGAATGCTAGGGTCATTTTGCTTTCTCTTCTTCCCAATTCTCCCATTACCTAAATGCGCTCTTTAAAAAGAAATCCAAAGTTAATTCACACTAAGTTCTAATGAACTGAGAATGGTTTAAAGTATGACCCTCTTAGGATAATCTGAATTTATGTAGAAAGCTGTATTCAACAAATAGAATTAAATTCTAAGATACTAATTTGAGACTATAGACACTGAGAAGGGAGAGTAGGTGGTGATCTGGACCCTTCCTGGAAGAGACGAATAGCATCATAGATAGCCTGAGCTGGGGGGGTCCCAGCCTGTGCCTATAATGTGTGTGTGTGTGCAGAAATAAACATGCACAAAGAATATTTGTACATATATCCATTTATACATCTTATGTAACTATGTGCATTGAATCTGTGTTCTAAACAGAGTCGTTGAGTTAAATGGTGTTCAATCTACTTCTGATGATGAATGAATCACATTTAACATTCATACTCTCAGTCAGTCATTTTAATACTTAAACTAATTCTTCAGCAAGCAATCTCTTCTAACTGTCTTGGAAAGAAGGTGGGTCCAGATCTTCAACCCAGGGTGTGTTTGGCCTGCCGATTAACAGCAAAGGTTAGACAGCTCTATGCAGCCGCTGATTGGAAACTCATGCCTGGTTCTGCAATGGGAAGAAAAATGATCTCAGAAAGGAAGCAGCAGAGAGCTGATTAAGAAAACACCATTTTGATGTAAAATCAAAGACACACAGAATGTCAGCGCTGTAGGGAAGAGTATCCAGTCCAAGTCTTTCATTGTCCAGGTGAGAAAACTGCCACGTTTCCAGCCTGCTGGAGCTATGAGTCTCCTGCCCCGGTCCAAGCTAACAGACTCGGGGATCTGCACTGCAGCGTTTCCATCTATCTTTGTCTTTCTGAGAGCAGAACAGGTTTCGTGCCAAGCCTGCTTCGCAAATCACAAGGAAGGAAAGAAGATCCCAGATTCATCTACAAGATGTCACGTCTCTGATATGGAAATGCATTTGCTTGTTGATTTTTTCCTTCTCCCTGAATCCCCCATAGCACCTAGAGAATCTATCCTGTCCATTCGTTATGCGAATCCGTCATCCTGAGCCTCTCAGTTTCCCCTTCATCTCTTATAATAATTAACTGGTGAGCTGGCCTGGGACAGTGTCAGGTCCTAGAGTTCAGCCCACCCCCTGCATGGAATTGTAAACCTCTCCTAGATGGGAATCTATCCAGGTGGATGGCAGAAAGACACCCCTAGCTGTCACCCCTAGGTACGTTGCTGAATGGAGACATCGGAAGAGGACAGACTGGTGGACATGATCAGGGTCTGCTGAAGTGTATCTTCAGGCTGGGTTGCAGAACTTTGGTGGTGGTGTGAGGCGGGCAGTCTGGATCATTCAGCTCTGAGCAGAGCGGGAAAGCCTACTGCAGAGACAGGAGCAGCGCTTAGCCAAGAGGCTGCCCACGTAAATGAGGCTGCGGCCACGGGTCACTGTGTACCGAGTGTGGAAATGAGCTGGAGCGCCCTTTCCACCACATCTACCCTCACTGAGGACCAAACCTGAGGCAAAGCCATCTTCAAAAAACGACAATCATGTAGTACCTATGAACATACTTGTGCCTTGTTGACATACCAAGAGAACTGAATTTGTCCTCCAAAATATAATCACCAATAGTCCCAGCATGACAGAAATATGGTTAATCAGGGAGATTCCTTTTGTGCTCTCTCCCTTGTTTCCACAGCAGAATCGTCCCAGAGCTTCAGGACCAACATGTGATGTACGTTTAGCATTCGTCTCTCAAAGGACCCCTTCTGCTCACCTCTGCAGATGCCAGGCTGCTGTTTGATTACGTGCTCGGAGGGCACCGAGGACCAGGACGGAGCGGAACCCGGGAACAAAGCCCTCAGAGGGGGACGAAGAACCTGCTGCCTCCCCCACATGTCAACCACGCACACTCGGCGCAGGTCTACAGTGAGTGTGCCCTGATGGCTCCTGGCAGAAAAACTCTGCTTGAGCAAAGAGCTCGACTGAGGAGAAGAGAACGCACGTTCTTCCTCTTCGGCAAAAATCCCGCAGAGAACTCTCAAGGCCAGGCCCTGTCCATGTGGATTCAGACTTTCCAGTCACTTGTACTCTCCCCAGACCATGACCCGTTGTCCGTATATATAATCCCCCTTCCTAACGTCGGAGATTATCGGCACGTGCAGGGTTTAGAGAGGGTCTTAACAAAGCCTCCACTTTATAAATAGGATAATATCTTGTAGGGATTAATTAGCATAAAGTACCCTTGTCTCTGTAGCTAGTAGACAGAGGTCAACTCAAATTCTGGTCTCCCAAAATCTTTAAACAGCCTTTGAAAATCTGAAGGTGACATTCGGTTAACTTCCAATCCAATATCCCTTATAGGTGAAAGTTCTAAAGGAATTTTAGAAGTTCGACGCCTACAAAAATGTGCAGTAATCATGTGTGTGTTTAATTTAAATCAGAAACCAAAGAGAGATGTCTGAGCAGCTGAGAAGAAAGCCCTCTGGCTCATGAGCAAAGGGGTTGGACCATCTTGGGGAGGAATTGATCCTGCTCCAGTGTTTGGGGGCTGGACACATGCGTGGTAAACCTTCAGCTAAGCCTGGGCTCTGCAACAGTTATCAGCTAGAATGTTATATGAGTCCAAAGAAACCACACCCGAGAAGCCTCTGTTGTTACAGCCAAAAGTTACACACATTGCTTGTGGCTGGATTAGCGGACATTTGCTCTGACTGTGTCCATGTATTTACACAGTCCTGAAGGATTAGAGACCGCAGGCAATTCTTGGCTATTTGTTAATAGCTCATATTTTCAAGAGAAATCTCAGCGTTTTCCCAGGAGAGGGAAAAAAGTAAGCTTGACGTGTAAAATTGAAAAGAAAAAAAGTTTGAACATCAAGGAATGGGAAAGAATCCTAAGAGGGTAATAGGAGAACATGAGAGCAAATTTCTGGCAAAGAAGAAAATTAGGTGAAAAAGAGATTATTCATTAAGAGAGTGGAAATAAGAGCTCTTAAGATACTTGGATGGCAGTTGCTACTTAGTAGATAGAATACCTGCCAGAAAGTTTTCCAGTGAACTCATTCACTGCTTATTTTAATTAAAAATATGACTAGCAACCAAAGAACCTGTGGTTGTGGGCCATAAACAAAGAGCTTAAAGTGCATTACACTGATTAGTAAAAGGACTCTGATTAACCTGGCTGACTGGAGAATTTCATCCTGAAGAGATAAGCGTGAAATTCTGCCTGGGTCATTAGTAAGCCAACACTCATACGTCTGAAGGAGGATTGAGATGGGGAGTTGGAAAAACCTTTAGAAGGTTTTATGGATGTTCACGTACCCGGTATTCTGAGAACCAACCTGAACAGCTTTGGGTTTTCTTAGAGATTCTACTTTCACTGTAAATACGGTGTTCTTGGCACATAATAAATTTCTTATTATTGACATCCCTGGATCATTCAACTATTTACTGCATTGATCCATTTAAAAGTTGTCGTGTCTTAATTTTTCTTCCCACCATTCCCATTTTAAAGTGATCGCCTTGAAAATGTCATTTTGCTTCCTCGTTTTTACTCTTGCGACCATCCATTACTCTGCTATTCTCTAGGAGATATCTCAAATGCGAACCAGGGTGTTTTCAATGTTTGTCTTATAAAGTGTGGGAGAAGTGTTCTAAATTCATAAAACATAACTTTATCTGAAGATTTGATTATGAAGTTTAAGACAACTTGAAACAAATAAAACCAGATCTAACTTTAAGAATCTTTCCTAGGTGCTGGGGCTAGGCAGGACCCACAGTTTGAACGTGGGTTCCGGAAGCTGGATTCTAGATCTGTGGTCTATCACACGGGTAAGAGAAACTACTCAGTGAGATGGGGAGGCAGAAGCATGTGTTCAGATGCTTTGTTCTACTTCCACATTTTGTATTTGCTTAGGAGGTCAACTGTTGATTACTATGCACCTATTAGATTGTGAATTCGGGGGAGCAACGTTTAGATACCTAGTTTATTTCTTTGCCAATAGAATTCTGAGTTGCCTTTCCAAAAATTATGAACTAACTTTCATTCTGGCTCAGACATACTATCTTTAAGGGAGACATACGGTCGCTCTTAGAAATCCCATGGAAAGTCCTATGATATGTCTTAAAAGAAATAAAAATGGTTTAGGATTAATTGTGCCACTGTTGATTTTCCACAGAACAATCCTATGTTGAATATAGACTAGTTATTAATTACGCAAGCAGATTTAATGGTTGATGGTATCTGTTATAGGTTTTATAAGTTGCTTGCTGATTAAGCCAAAAATAACTGAATCCTGAAGAATACTTACTCTTTCTTACTCAGATTCTTACTCTTTACAAGTAAACAGGGAATGTTCTGTTTCTTCATCTGGATGCTGGTTACACAGGTTTGTTTATTCTGTGAAAATTAATCAAGCTGCACATTTATGATATGTACACTTTTTCTGTATAGAGCTTTTCAAAAGTGCTCTAAAAAATCAAAAACTAGCGCATCACAATTCAACACCCAAGAAGTCTGCTGTGATTTAATAACATCTCACAAAGTTTAATCCAGCCACAGAGACTTCAAGGCCACGAACACAAAAGGGACTCATTCCTTCGAATTATTCAGAAAGGAAATAACTCACACCACTGACTGACTGACCAGTGTAGCCCACTCAGCTGTCCCCTCGGAATTCCTTTGTGGCTTTGATAAAACCACTTCGGTCTATTTTGCTGGACTAACAACTAGGATTCTATTTATCACTTCCATCCTGACTGATATATTAAAAGATTTGACGATTAGGCAGAAAGACACATGGACAAGCTTGAGGAAACAATGCATGAGTGTGCACTCACATATAGGCACATACAATTTCCTGCATGAATCCTGAAGATAGGACCATACATCTTATTACTGCTCTGCATACATCCACCTGGCATGCCTAAGAACGAGACCGCTCCTTTCCTTTCCCAGAGGGTGTAATTTGCTGTCTCCCTAATTGAAAGCCACATCCCACAGCCCTAACACTGTGAAAACACCCATTAGCATGAATGAAGATTTAGCTCCATGTGGACTGTAAGCGTTAGCTCATAGTGACAGAAAGAATTGAAAATGCGTTTCCTTCTCTCTCAGGGGTGATGACACCATTGGAAGTGAGGGAAACGACCTCCCTTCCCTGGAGCCTGCCCCCTGAAACATCCAACAACGTCAGAACTTTCCCGTGCTCAGGAAGTGAGAAAAGTCCATCTTCCCAGCTCAGAGTCAAACGAATGACCCACTGACCAGGACCTAAGTTATTTTACATTGGGCACAAATATAAGTTTAAAAAAAACCCTTAAAAATGTATTTAGTGCTCAGATGGCACAAATCCATGCAAGGAAAGTAATCTAATTTTATAGTATCCACTCTTTCTTTTTAACGGATCCCCATATCGACTACTTTTTAAAATATAGACCTCTTCATTATCTTCCAGTCAAAATAGCAACGTTAATTTATTATAAGCCTTCAGGTAAAAAATTTAAACACAGTAACTGGGCTCAACGATGCTATTCTTCAGAGTTCACTATCGAAGTATAGCAAATTAATGAAGAAACATATAACCTTAGCATTAGTTGCTGAAAATCAATGGTGCTGATGATTTATATGTGAATGGAAAGTATTGCAAACATGAAAAAGAATTGCTGTTTCTCTCTAAGTGGCACACACAAGATCTTATCATCTATTTTGTTTAAACAGGAGTGATGTTGGACATGGTGTTTGTTTGCAGTCCGCTCACCAGATGGCCTCGCTACTCAAGTTCCCCATTAACTAGCTGATTTGGGAAATCAGAACCTGCACTCCTCTCGTTTATTTCTGATTCATTAAGCACGCGTTCCAGAAAATCCCTTCATTAAAAAAAAAAAAAAAAAACAGTTCTGATTTGTTGTTATCCTTAGTTCTTCATAAGGCAGATAGTCTGTGTTAAGTGTATTTACAATTTTGATCTATTATTCAAAGGAAAAGAGTTAACTTTTTGGTTTTTTCAGTTTCAGCTTTCCTGCTTAAACAGAAAACTCATTAAAATGATGAGATCTATCGAGGTGCAGCCTTACCCATTCATTAAATCTCCAAATGGGGACCAGACCCTCTCGTTGGTACAGATGGACGTAGAGACGATATATTTTTAAGTGGCTATGTTTACAGAGACTTATATCTCCGTGTCCCCAAGCCAGTCATACCATTTGGATTAGATCCGAGCAGTCTCTTTAGTCACAATCTAGAGATGTTTTCTTTATTCTGTGTCATTATAGGCAGAAGGAAAGTTAGAAATAGAAGGAAAGTATGTTACCGAATATAATTGGCCAGGATTTCAAATTTCAGGTGCAAGGATAGAGAAAGGAAAAACGGAAAGCAAAAAAGAAAGGAAAGGAAAGAAATATATATCAACCTATGTTGTGATCTAATTTAAAAAGAATGAAAAGATTAAATTAGAAATATTTTTAAAATATATACTGAAGGAAGCAACCAAGTTATTGATTTAGAGTGGATGACTGAGGCTGTGCATTAAAAAAATCTATTTTCTGTCAATTAGACCAATTACACCAATAATTTTTACCTTGTTTATAAGATGCCAAAACCATATTCTCATCTTCAACTTCAAAAACTGTGTCCACATCTATTTGCCTCTGGATTAAAATGGCCTTCAATTTTCCAAAGTCATTTGTCTTCAGAGCCTCAAGGAAGTTTCTCTTGACCAGCTTGGCAGCTGCGGATTTAGCGACAGGGGCCGCGGTGCCGTCCATCCCTCCTCTTCCTCCGAAAGCTTTGTTGTGATTTATCAGGAGAGCGGCACCAAGCAAACAGGCACATGCTGGAGAGCCCACAAAGTGTCGGCTAATTTTATCCCAAAGTTATGCTGATCCGTTCTATTTATATAGGGATCATTTCAAACTTCAAAATATCCTTCTCGGCTGTCACTGCATTTTCAGCTCTTTCAAACTGGTTCTATACTAACCGATTCATTGAATAATGTGAAGGAAAACCCTCACAATAGATTCCAGAGAACGAAGTGTCGCTCCGATATGATCAAAGTAATCATGTAAGATTTAAAAGCTCTTAACGCTTCTTTTTCCCTCAGCAAAAACATCTGGTGCCCAACTGGAGAACTTGCTCTGTTTAACCAATATCCCCAAATAAAAATTTCTTACAGTTGCTGATACATGTGTTCCTGAAAATTTATAATAATTTCGTAATACAAGTCTGCAAAAGCAAGTATGGTCACACACATTTGAAAACAAACAGAAAGTTTTCAAGTGACCTAGACTTGAACAATTTCAATGTCACGAGAAAAAGCGGGGCGGGATGCTGGTGGCAGGGACCGTGTTTGGTGAAGGGAGACTAACGGGACAAAAGAGCTAACTTCAGTGAGCGAACGAGCTTTATTTAATCACGGCTTTTTAATCAGTTAGAGAGGACCATATTGGGACAATTGTGGAGATATAAATATGGACTAGATAATACTTGATACTGTGAAATTACTGCTCATTTTTAAAGGTGTGGTAACATACATGGTTATATAAGAGAAGATTCTTATTCTTAATGGATACATTAGGGGTAAGTCGTCATGACGTCTAAGATTTATTTACAAATAGTTCAGAAATATATAAAATTAACATATATACACACACACATATACATATGTAATTGTATGTGTGTATTTGTGTGTATGTGTGTGAATAGAAACAGAAAGAAAGCAAATTTGGCAAAAAGTTAAAAGTTAGCAAACCTAATGAAGGATCTAGAGGTGCCTGTTATTCTCTTAGCTTTCCTCTAAGTTTGAAATTTTTTCAAACAGAAAGTTAGGAAAACATTCAATTTTAAAAATTTATAAATCATTAAAATTAGAAAATGATAACAAGTATGCGTTTGAGTGCAAAAAATCACATGTTATATATTGTTGGTCAGAGTCAGAACCGGTGCAAACTTTCTGTAGAACAATTAGCAACATGAAATTCTTAAAGAATTTAAAATGATAATAGTATTTAATTCTTAGATTTTATCTAAGGACATAAAACATGGACGCAAATCATAACATAATTTTGAACTTGTTTCATTGATGTGCAGCATAAATACAAGAAAGCAGAAAGTGACAAGTCACATCTATGGCGTGGTGAATTTTACAACTGAATTCACCTGTGTAGCCAACCCCAACAGACTACGCCCCCTTATCTTTGGGGGATACAGCCCAAGACCCCCAGTGGATGCCTGAAACTGAGGATAGTACCGAACCCTATATAAACGACACTTTTTCCTATACATACCTACCTTAGATAAAGTTTCATTTATAAATTAGGTGCAGTCAGGTATTAACAGCAATAACTAATAATAAATAGAACAATGGGAACAATATACGGAAATAAAAGTTATATGAATGTGGTCTCTCTCCTTTAAAATATCTGAAAACTGAGAGGGTTACTCGGTGATTGACGGGCGGGGATCACACACAGTGCGAGCACACAGGACGAAGCGACAGGCCACATACTGGGCAGGGTGGGACAGGATGGTGGGCGACTTCAGCGTGCTACTTACTCCGAATGGCGCGCAACTTAAAACTTATGAGTGATTTATTTCTGGAGTTTTATAGTTAATATTTTTAAGCCACTACTGACGGTGTGTAACTAAAACCACGGGAAGTGAAACTTTGGATGAGAGTGGACTACTGTAGTTCAAGTGCACTTAAAACCCTCTTTCTGTCCCCTTCCAATCAAAGCATACGCCTGCCCCCAGCGACAGCCTTATCTCGACACCTAACAACGTAGGTTAGCTTTGCTTGTTTCTCAATGTTCAAAATATCATGTTAATATTCTTAATTTTAAAATCTTCCAGAAGATAAAATTTGAAGTGTATCATAGTATAAAATACTTGTCCTGAAAAAAATGGATAAATGAAAAAAAAATGTATGTGTGGATGATTATATTGTTAATAATAGAAAAAAATTAGAAGCAATCTAACTGACCAACAGTAGAAAATTTGATAAATAAATTGTGGCATACACATGTAATAAAATACTCTTAGTCATTATGACTAGGTAGATCTATATATATTTTTAAAATATAGCAATTTATAAAAGAGTATGTATAGCATATATATACACAAATATATATTTGTATGTCATATAAGTATAGACATTTTAAAAGATATTTACTTTGTATATATTTAAATAGTGTACAGATATATCAATAATTTACTATATGGGCACACAGGAATAAAAGTCTGTAAGCACCTATCACCAAATATCACCCGTTTTTATCTCCTAGTGGTAAGATTACATCTGATTTCTTCTTAATCTCTTCCTTATCCTCTGAATTCATCTACAATGGGCAAACATTACATTTATAATAAAAATACTGAACATATTAGTAAGGATAACTTGTTAACTCATACTAGCTACAGAATTATAGATTTCATGAGGTAAGAAAGTGAATCATTCTCACCTTCTCAGTGCCCAGCCCGAATGAATAAATGAAGAGTGAACGCACAAATTATTCACCGACTATTCACAATGTCCCTAACACGTCCTTGGCGGCAAATGAGACACTGTTCCTTCGCAGTTCAGGAGGGTTACTCAAGTAGACATATGGTATTTATTGATATGTTGTGTGAATTCTTGACAAAACCAAGAGAAATATTCCCTGTAAAGGAAACAGAGAGATCAAAGAATCTTGCAATATTGGAGGTTAATCAGTGCACAGGCCACTAAGACTGACTCTTTGTTTTGTAAATCGTCACTTGGGGATGTTTACCGATTTGAGGGGAGGCAGGGAGAGAGAAACGTAGATGTGAGAGAGAAACACTGATTGGTTGCCGTAGGCACCCTAACTGGGCATCAAACAGGCACCCTAGGTACCTGCCCTGACCAGCGATCAGACCCCCACCTTTTGCTATAAGGGGTTGTCATCCAACAAACTGACCTGCCCAGCCAGGGAGGCAGGAAAATCCTCTAAAATTCGACTTGAAAAATAAAAACAAAATTATGGAGATTTTTTCACTTAATATTTACCAACATTTGGATGACAACAACTGTATAATTCATAGAATCACCAAATAAAATGTTTACTATTCCCTGAAGGAGATAATTTTTCTGATCTAGTATTATAATAAAAATCATTCAAACCATAAAGATATTGCTTCATATTATTTCTAATATAATAACGAATCACTGAAATAGCAAAGGATGAAGAGAGGCAAAACTAATGAAGTTCTTGAATACTTTTGTAAATATGATCCTTTTTATGTAAGTTTGACAATATACAATCAATATATAATTAACTATCACATTAGCCATCCACTCCATTATTTGGAAGTTAGAGTCAAAAGTTTCTTTGTTATGTTGAGCCAAAATTTGCCCAGCCATAATTTCTTCCCACCGGGTCTAATTATGAACATGCAATTAGACATTTATTTCAGACTCATCCTTGATGAAGGCCTTTCTAATATTTGGAAATAGCATCATATCTTTCATAATAATTTTTTCTGAAGTACTGTCAACTGTTTCTTATTTGGGGTGGTTTTCAGAATGTTTTTTGTCCTGCCTGCTCCCTTCTGGGTCTTCTCTAGTTTATTGATGAATGCTCCTCTTAAAATCTGGTGCCTGTAATGGAACAAAATATTCTTCGAGGGAGCTGACAGGTATGGATTATGATGGATGACACCAGGGATACACTGCTTTTTTGAAATTGTTTTGGAATGCTTAGGGGGCACTTTACAAGTCTCCCCCACGTAACAGTTGTAAGCCCTTCAGTAAATACCTTCCAAGTGCCTACCATGTGCCAGACACTTACTCTGAGCACTGGAGATACAGTTATGGAACAAACAGACGAAATCTCTGCCTGGGTGGAGCTAAGAATGCTAATGAATTTCAGTGATAAAGGTAGTTCCTAGATCTTTCCAGTCTCCTGTGCCAGAATTTGACACAAAGCTGCAAATCCATTGAATTGCATACAGAAATAATATAGTTTGTTTATATGTAATTAATTGATCTGATCCCGCTTACAGGTTCTCCACCTTAGTTAGTGACAAAGGGAAGGGCAACTTAATTTTATTCCAACCTAATATGTTTATAATGTGATCCAAATAGTTAGCAGTCTCTTTAAGTAAATGCTCAGTCCCTTTGGATACAATTTTCTATCTTTGAAAGTTGTGACTTTCTTTCTAAGGTTTCTGGAAATGTGGGATACGTAGAGAAGCAATATTAAAAATAGTAATATTTAACAGCCAGTGTCAATTAGAAGAGACTTCGGCCATAAATGACCAGAGTGGCCAGACCAGTGTATACCAGGTAAGTATCTGTCAAGGGAAGAAGTGTGGCCTCTATGACCTTACGAAGGGAGAGAGTGTCCTCAGGTGGACTCGTTGTCCTTGGGGACACTCCTGATCCCCATGTCAGAGTGGCTCTTCCATCTGGCTCCCACCCCTGGAGCACGGGATCCGGGCCATTTGCCTCCAATGCTGATATCCTCAAAGTCTGTATAGCCCCTTGACTACGTTGGTCCAACGAAAACACAGAAGCTCCCTGTCCTCCCACACACTTCATGCGAAGACCGTGGAGACCCTGTACTTTCTATACCCGCCTTCTTGCCTCTTCTTAAGGCCAGAATGGACACGGACTTGAGTGGAACACTGGAGTTCTCCAAAGAGTCTGTATTCTCTGATGCTGGACCACTAGGCTCAGGTTCAGACCTTCTCAGGCATATCTGGTTGCTGCTAAGTCCCTTCTCCCCTTCACTGCTCCACTAAAGTTCAGTCCTGGAAGAAATGTGTCACCAAAGATGAGAGCGTGACAGCTAACCCCTCAGTCAGCCGATATGCCCTCTCATAATGCCTCAAGACTTCCAGTCTTCCTGGCTAGAAGCGTCGAGTTCTGGACTTGTTACTTCCCTTTGAACTTTTCCTTTTTCTCCCAAGGTCAGCAAGCTTGTTGACCTTCCTTCATGGGTAGAAGACTTGCCATCTTTTGATTTGTGGAAGAAACTCCACCATTTGAACCCTTCAGGGATGGTCCCTGATACAAAGAAGGAGATAAAGTGACAGAAAATTCCTCATTTCTTAGCGCCTGATTTTCACAACCATTTTGTTTATAAAACTCAGCGTGGACACTTAAACCTGATCAATGGCCAATTTGTTCTTGGGTGCTCCTGCGCTTTCTTCCCTTGGGTTGACAAACCTCAAGACTTGACCCTGCAGTCTGAAGGCTCCAAGGAAGATGATTTAAAAATGAGATTTTTAAAAAAGCATTGCTTTAACATTTGGAAGCACTACCATTTTAACCTAAAGAGAGGACTTTAATTTTTCTCACAGAACTTATTTTGATCTCATCTCAGAGCTGTGAAAATAAATAAATCTAAACTCTGTGAAATGATTTAAGAAAACATAGCCAGTTTCCATGAAGAAATAAATAAAATTAAGAAAATCATCTGTATTATTTTGCTAAAAAAGCAATTATTGACTAATTTATCAGAGCAGCAGAGAATACCACTAAAAGATTACTATTCATACTTACAAAACAAATAGCAGCTTAATTAAATTGCCCATCAAAGTCATTCTGACCCCTAGGAGGTACTGTGGCCAATGCTAATAAACCAGATTTGAGACCTGCCGACGTTATTCAGACGACTTCTTCAAATCACCACCTCAGAAGGCCAAATTACACTGTGGACATGTTTCACCTTGTCCATTCAGGCCTGCCAGAAATTCCTGTATCCTCAGCTCTTAAAAATGAAAACTCTCCATGCCGATAAATGAATTTTTTATAGTGTTTCACGACATGCCCAGGACAGTGTCCTCTGCTTTTGGAACAAAACAGAGAGCTTTCTGACAAGGCGATGACATTGTGGCAAGTGGCCTGTAAGATCCTCATGTACCGTCTTGGGACCTATGGAGGAAGTTGCCAGCACAGAAGCCCAGCTGCTTGTTTTCTTGATGTCTGTGTCCAACACAGTCTAGCCACTAGGGGTCTCTTCTCTGGAGCACAAATTGTTTCTCTGTCCATTGCAGCCTTTAAACATGAATTTGATGCTAATTAGCCAGCAATTACTTATCGAATACAACCATGGAGAAGAAATATTGGGCTAGCAAAAAAGTTTGTTTGTTTTTTTCTGTAAACTGGCCCTGGTAGTGCTTAGTTGTCCTTAACTTCATTTGAAGCGATTTTGTTAGATTGTATTGTGACAGCTGTCATATCAGTGTGTGTTTAGAAAAAAAAAAAAACATATCAAATTGGTGAATTTTTGTGTAGCCACTTTAATATTGAAGATGGAAGAAAATACACAACATATTTGGCATATTATGCTTATTATTTCAAGAAAGGTAAAAACACAACTGAAACACAAAGAAAAGATTTGTGCAGTGTGTGGAGAAGGTGCTGGGACTGATCGAACTTGTCAAAAGTGGTTTGCAGTGTTTTGTGCTGTAGGTTTCTTGCTGGATGATGCTACAGGGTCTGGTTGAGGTTGATAGTGATCAAATCAAGACATTAATTGAGAACAGCCCTGGCTGGTGTGGCTCAGTGGATTGAGTGCCAGTCTGCAAACCAAAGGGTCGCTGGTTCGATTCCCAGTCAGGGCGCATGCCTGGGTTGCGGGCCAGTTCCCCAGTAAGGGGTGCATGAGAGGCAACCACACATTGAGATTTCTGTCCCTCTCTTTCTCCTTCCCTTCCCCTCTTTATAAAAATAAAATCTTTAATTTAAAAAAAGACATTAATTGAGAACAATCAACATTATACCACATAGGAGAGAGCCGACATACTTACAAGGTCCAAGTCAATAAAGTTATCGGTGAAAATGAAAAATATGTCTTTTATTTTACAGAAAAAACGTAATGGGCTTTCTGGTCAACCAATAGGTAATTTGTCCGTTGGTAATACACACCACAGAGAAACATAAACTAGAAAAGTCCTAGGGTCACAGCCAGCTCACAAGTCACTCTTGCACAGATCAGCAAAAGTGTCCTCCACTTCCAGGCTGGTCCTGGGAAGGTGCTCCAGCCCAGGAAAGCATCGCAGTTCAAATATACGGTCAGAGCAGTCCTCACTTCCCCTGAGCAGTAACTTGAAAGAAGTGTGAGAGCAAGACGTGCTGACATCTGGGAGAAGAGCTTTCTAGGCCACGGGGGCAGGAGGTGTGGAGGTTGCGAGGTAAGGACAGGTGACCCTAAGAGGCCACTCTCATCGGGATGCCTCCACCTCTTTTCAAACACTTTTGAAGCTCAGTAAAGCTTGGGATGGGACTGATGAACACTCACTTATTTCACTTCTTCTACTTCTTGAACTCAAGTCCAGTTCTCTCATAGTGAAGCTTAGAATAGCGTCTTCACATTTGCTGTGTCTGGCCTGACACATAGTAGGTTCTCAACAATTACTTATAATCGATGATAGTTTTATATTTTTCATAGACAAGCAGTGAAGCGCCCATTTAATTTTATTCTTGGATATTCAACATTGAAGTGGAGCAAACACAAAAAACTTCCAAAGCATATTAGGGTGTCAATCCTTTCTCGCTCAAGTCCACTGCACTGCTCTTGATGTTGGGGTGTGGCAACAGGATTATCATAGGAACCTAGCAAACTGTGCAATTAGAATTATACAGTGCAGACCAAGTCTGTGTGCTAAGCATGCTCTTTGGTAAGAATAATTCCCACATTTGTAAGAATCAAATGAAACCATGTGTATTCACGTGTTTTGTACATCGCAAAGCCTTCTGGAAGCATTGCAGGATTGCTATCGCTGCCGTTCGTGACAGCAGACTAACGCAACGTCCTAACTCTCCTCAGAAAGACCGGCTGCTGCTACTGGAAAGAGCCTTGGGCTGGGACCCTGCATGGTGTTCCCACTCTGGTGATGGTTAGCTGAAATTAGATAATGTTTAGTGACAAAGTAATTAGTGACTCAGTTTCTTTTAAGTAAAATCAGACCTACTGTACCCACTCCTCATCCTTTAGATTTTGTTTTTGCTTTCTTCTTTGTCATTAGTTATACTATCTCCTGGATATTGGCAGAGCTTGACAGCATTTACAACGGCAGAAGCCCTTGCCATGATTTTCAGACGGGGCTTCCCATGACCCTTGCCCACTGATGGGCCCAGGTTTTGTCTTCCGCCAGTTGGGGGCGCTGGAAGAACTCGCAAAACCCTTCCAGTTCTGAAGTTCTGCCTGTTGATACTCTTGGTGGTAATCACAAACAGGAAGCATGTGTTTAGCATAAAATCTGTTTTCTTAGCATTCCACAAATGGCTGAAATGCTTGCTTTGTAAGCGGCAGGGTACAAAGTCCTACTTAAGCCCATCTTCGCTGAGAGCTCTCCTTGTGGCTTGACGTCCCTCTCTTTGGCACGCTGGAGCCGTTCATCAGCCACTACGGTACCCTTCCAGGAACTATTATCAGCGAGCAAACCAGCTGCCTTTCACGTGAGAGTATTGAAAGTGAATTTCTAGTGAATCACTCTGAGCTTTCCTGGAGCATCTTGGTCACTGAGACCATGGGACATTGTTCTCTTGCAATGGCTCCCTTTGCGGGTGGCGGGTGACAAAATGACTAGATTGACACGAGGCGTAAATAAGCTCTGGGTCACCTGAATTTTGACAGATTGTTCACTCAATACCATCGTTGACTGTGAAAGAGAAGGTTTCTAGATAAAACCTCCCCGCGCCCACGGGGTGGGCGTGAGCTCTGTGCTCCAGGTCTCCTAGCAACTGGCCTGCATTTACAAGCCCTTCCAGCACAGTTCAACATCGACACCAGCTTGCATCGCCATCCCTCACCCCTCACACAATCAACGCGAGGGAATAATTTACCGTAATTTTGTCTCAGCAGAACAGGAACGTCACGACTGTACTCCAAGCAGCATTTGCGTCCTCTTTTTCACATTAGACAAATTTATAAACGAGATGGTGTTGTTAGGGAAGAAAATCGCCCACCCCTTTCGGGTGTTACAGAGAGCAGGCTGTTCTGAATTCGCTTTTTCTAATGTTCTGGAACGTTCCTTAAGCCCTACAGCTCTCAGATGCCTGTAAGCTGTTTACGCATTGCAAAGATTCATCAACTTTATTTTGTATATGAAGAGATATTAAATTGTGACTGCCCACAAAATGCTGGGGAGCCCTGTGTGCAGGAGCTTTGCTGCGGAGCTCGCGGGTATCTGGGCTCTGGGCTCTTGCCGAGAGCATTTTGCAGGACGTGTCAGGCTGACGAAGCTTCAGTTCCGGCTCGGGGAGGGAGAGGGAGGAGAGCGCACGTACAGGAAAACAGTAAGGATATCCACCTAAAGAAAAACAGCATTCTTGCTTTTTAAAAAACTTGTTTACTTGTCAAGGAGAATCACAGAATTAATCACATACTGGAAAACAGTTCTGACTTCAGTGGACTTAAGAGAGAAAAGTGCTGAGGCCAGAGAGTTTATGTGACTTTCTCAGAATGGCATCGTTAAGTAGCGGGACAGTGGGGCCTCCAACCCGCTGTCACGAGTCATGCTTTGGTTTTGGGTCCACTTGACTCTGCCTCTTGACAGTTCTCGTGCACTATCTCTTCTCAAGCTGACTTATCCGTGTTAAGAAAATATAAGCAACCACATTGGCATACATGAGAAAGCTCTTTGAAGTGAATAAATTTATGACAACTTAACAAATTTATAAAACAAACAGATCGATTATTATTTTATAGATGTGATATTTTTGATGCGGTCACGGTATACTTGGGGGATTCAAAAGCTGACACAGAGTTCATCTTTTGGCAAATAGTTTAAGGGTGTTGTTTTAGAAAGAAATAAACAAGTGCAGCTTCAAACAACAAAGCAGATTATAAAGCCACAAACGTTTTTCTGGAGAGAGTGTCAAAATTCAAACCAGGCAGCTAGTTGTCTTTTATGCACTGCCTTTACCACACGCGGCCACTTGATGGCAGTGTTCCTCGGTAAATGAACCTGTAGGACCAGCTGCAGTATTTCAGGGAAGAAAAAAAAATCTGAGCCAATGCAGATAAAACGTGACCTAGATAAAAATCACAAATATGGATGAAAAATTGGGGGTCTTATCTGCATAAACCATATCTTTTCTGATCATATTTTCCTACGATGAATTTTATCTGTTCAGAATTAGCCATGAGTTTATGATGTTATAGAATGAATTTCAAGACATGAATGGCCAACAAATACATAAATATAAATTAAACATTATTTGGAGGGGGCCGTCCATTTATTGTGTGTCTTCACACAATGGCATTTAGAACAGCACCTAAAATAATAAACTAAAAGATTTTGTACTGTGAGTCTTCCGATTCTTCCCAGACTGTTATTGTCTTATGAGTCTCTGCATTTGGGTGTGGGAAAGCAGGACAAGCTTGCTTCTCATGCTCACAATCTTTCTCTTAGGCTGAAAATATTCCCTATAAGACCAGAGTGAGATTTGCTGAGTCTCATCTAAAAAGGCGTGAAGCCACAGATGGAGGTTAAAGCAGCAGCTACTGTCTGTCAGTCAAGGCCGCAGGCAGGACTGTGAAATCAAAGATTTGTTCCTACTTCTCCCGTTCTGTTACTTTCTAGTGTCTGTCTGCTGCCCGTGATAGCTCCAGGCAGTAAAAGAGGTAAAAGAGTTAGGCTCATCCTCTAGCTCTTCCTTCTATTCCTTGATCCCTCCTAGGTGGATTTTGTATTTTAAACAAGGGTTGTAAGCTTTTTACAAATCTCGAAAGAACAAATGTCAGCCACCTACAGGGGAATATTTTGGGACAGGCATGCAACTACACCTAATTTACACAGCTATCCGATGACTCTGGGCTTGGCTGGCAGCCCTCCCACCACATACCGCAATTCAACAACTATTGAGCTGTTATTATGTGTCTGACACTGTGATACGTGCACGCAGAAAGATGAGTAGGATGCAGCCGTGGATCGTGGACACTTTGTAGTCTAATCGAAGAACTCAGATAATACTGACTACACAACAAGGCAGAGTAGAATGTACAGCGAGAGAAATACAAAACACAGGAGGGGAGGGGCTGGGGCACTGTCGAAGGGAGTGCTCTCACCTTTTGGTGTAAAAAAAGATAATCATTAAACATAACTTATGATCAAGTCTTTTCCATTGGCAGTCTGGATTATGATTGCGGTTCTCAAACTTTAAGGTACTTCAGAATCATCGGGAAGACTCGTTCTGTCACAGACCACGGGGCACCTCCTCTTGAAGTTCTAATTAAGTTTGGGTGAGACCTGAGAATTTGTTTGATGGCAGTGCTGCTGGTGCGAGGACCACACTTGCAGAGCAGTTGCTTTATGGGCTCTGCAGAATATTTGCCAGGTTAGAGAAAGTCACGGCATCCTAACACTTGCATTGCAAAATACCCCCTAAGTCCTTCTTCCTTGATTATTGTTTCTGTATTTCAGTGATCGAGAATATCAGATAATTTTTTATCTGAACCACATGACTGTTTGGGACAAAGAGCCATTTTACTGTTGAAAATGTGGTGTGCATAATAATATAATAATGAATTTTAAAATGTGTTTAATCTTCACCATAGGACTCATTAATTTGAAATTGTATGTTAAACAATCATAATCAGAATAACTTGGAATGTTTAAAGAAATATACAAAACAATCAAGTTACAGGAAAAAAATTTAAATTATATCAAACAAGTGGACTGATTATCTCATTTAGTGAATTTTTTATTTTTTTAAATGTTATTTATTTATTTTTTAGACGTGGAGTGGGAGGGAAAAAGAGAAGGACAGAAGCATCGATGTGTGGTTGCCTCTCATATGCCCCCAACTGGGGATTTGACCCATAACCCAGGCATGTGCATTGATTGGGAATCGAACCAGCAACCTTTTGGTTAGCAGGCAGACACTCAATCTACTGAGCCACATCAGCCAGGCCTGGTAAATTTTTTTTTTTAAATATCTAAATGTACAAGTTATATTTAAGTGTTATAGCCTATATATATCCTATTTTTATATTTTAGCAAAAAGAAGAAAAATACAAATGGCTAAGATATAAATATGGCTGGGCAATCATTAAATTGATTAGGCAAGAAAAGCTAAAGAGCTACAGTTCGGGACACGAACACTCTTGGAAGCTACTGTGAGGTTGAGACACTGCACCCACTTGACCACCTTCACTCTGGGCCTTATCAGCAATGGTGTGCCTCGACTTTTGGCAGATACCATACATACACATCCAGCTTTACCCATAAAAAAGGGGGTTGGATTCACTGACTGCTAAATCTGGAAGGGGTTTTTGAGATCACGGATGGCATCATTTTACAATTGAAGGAAAGTGAAGTCCAAAGATTAAAAAGTATGCCCAAAGCCACCCAGTTTCTCTTTTCCACCCCCATCACACCTAACTTGCTAGCAAATGAGTAAATCCCCTTCCCTTCTCTTGTGCCTCATACCATTCACACACAGGGACCACAGGGCGCGTTTGCTTACACCAGCCCTTGAGTCCCTCACTATTGCTCCCTATCTGTTGGCTGTCCCTCTAACAATAGTTGCAAATGCCTCAAAAACAGGAGCCGCTTCTTTATCCCTCTCCAGAGTTCCCTTTTGATACATTAAGAGCCAATTATTCCATGTGTATATGTGTGTGTGTGTGTGTGTGTGTGTGTGTATGGAATCTCCAAATTACATAAGCATTCACAATAGCATCTGTATTCTATAGGCTCTTTCAGGTTGCAAGAGCAAAGGCGACCGATTGCGCTTTGCTCATTAATGGGGGTTTATTGTGAGGACAAACAGGACGCAGCCTTAGCAGCTGCGCACACAGCCAAGCCCCACCGGAACTCTTCCCCGCCTGCTATTGTCCTGGGGGAACCTGAAGCTCCTGCAGGCCTGCAGCTACTCTCTTGACTTAACTGCTTACCCTCTCTGTGCCTGGGGTCCTTCACCTTCAAAGTGGAGATAATAATAACAGCACCTACCTCATTGGCTTGTTGTGAGGATTAACTATGTTGGCATGTATAAAGCCCTCACAAGAATGTCTAGGGCACAGTCAATGCTAAGAGATGTTAGCCATCATTATCAATTCAGCATAGCCCCACGGATCTCCTTGAAGATGAGTGCCCAGGTTCCTCTGAATGGTAGGGGCTCAAAATTCCCTCTTTGTCCTCTTTTGTGAGGTTGGCTTCCCCCCACCTCCCCCTCGTAATTTCTGCTCACTGGTATCATTACTGCCCTGGTGGAAAAAAACCAGCTTACTACCCTTCACATCAGAAAAGTCCCCGGGAGCAACGGATTCCATGGAAACTCGCCACTGGTGAGCGATTGTTTATTCCAGTGCCAAACAGCTGGAGCATTGAGAGAGGAAATAGAGGACTTATCAAATCAGCTTCCTCATACTGAGACGGTTTCATTTTCTCTAAAATCTTGGTGAGTCTTGACTTAAGTATAGCATGCCTAAATTGCACAAATTCCGTGAAATGGAAAATATAAATTTCCAGGAGGACCAGTGCTGGTATTTTATGCACAGACCTGTGTTGCCCTGCAGGAGCACTCCTTGGGGCCCGCTGCAGATCTCGCCGAGGTTAACCATGTTTTATCATTCTGCAAAGAGGCTCCCTTGTAGTTAACCCCACTGTTGAATCTGGAAACTGTCCTGAGCCTTTTTGCTCCAGGTGGACCTTGGCAGAGCATCATCAGAGCCCCTATTAGTGAGAACTGACTGCTCTCCCCTGTAAGGCAAAGCATTACATTGCAGTGAAATGCAAATCCACTAACAGGCAACTGCAGATGTTTGGCACTGCACTTCCAGAGGAGTCACAGGGAGATGGAATCTTGTCTCCCCAGAAGATCAGAGCTATAAACTTCTCCGGTTTTCCCAGGATCCCACCCAGGACTGGCCAGAGCATTCATGGTGTCCAGTACAAAACAAAAATGCAGACCTCTTGTTTAAAAATTATTGACTTTCACAGCAGTGACAGAAGAGCATTAATCCAAGTACTGGGTCATTCGGAGCACAGAGCCCTGGGCAACTGCCCAGGTCACAAGCCCATGAAGCTGAATTTGATTCCGCGTGTCATTGAAAAATGGCACTTTCCACTGTGATTTGAACACATCAGATGGCCTATGGGGAGAGAATGTGAGTGCAGGTATCAACGTAATCTGTCCAGTTCTTTCAACCCTGGGGATAACGACTGGATGGGCGGGGGTGGGAATCAAAGCGGCACTTGTTGCCCCTGACTGCTTTTATTACTGAGATCGTAAGTCCTCACCACCGTGAGCACACATCCGTACCCCGCCCTCGGCTGTGAGTGTGAGGGACGTGCACACTCCCCCTTCCATCCTTGTGCTTTCTGCATTGTATGCACTAACAGCACCGCTCAATCCTGTTTCAAGTTGTACAAACTTGACCGAGTTGTTTATCTTTCCCTCAGTTTCTCCATGTATAAAAATGTGGATACCAGCCCTGGCTGGTGTAGCTCAGTGGATTGAGCGCGGGCTGGGAACCAGAGGGTCCCGGTTCGATTCCCAGTCAGGGCACATGCCTGGGTTGCGGGCCAGGTCCCCATGAAGGCCATGTGAGAGGCAACCATACATTGCTGTTTCTCTCCTTCTCTCCCTCCCTTCCCCTCTCTCTAAAAAGAAATAAAAATAAAATCTTTAAAAAAAATGTGGATACCAATTATACCTAAGAAAGCATACTATGTGAGCAGACACAAAGTACTTAGAACTGCCCCTGGTACGCAGTAAATGCTCTTGAGGTATTAGCTGTTATTAACCTGCCACCCCCTCTGTCCCAATTGCTCCAATTTCTCTGTTGTCACCACCACTCTGCTCTGGGCCACTGAAGTTCCTGTGGGGACGTTTCTCTATTGATACAAGAAGGTTCTGGGCCAGCACTTCATATCCAGCAAGGGCCAGAAATATAGGCATTTGTTTTTATTTCCAAATGATTTTAGATACATACAGTCACAGAGAGACACTGACAGCATCGGAAGGTCCTTCGTTCCTCTAAAGAAATGTTGCTAAGTGTCGATATATTAACTACAGTACAACCCTACGTTGGCGTTTCTTCAGTTTTAAATGTACTGGGTCCTGGAAAAACGGAGTTAGCCCTCACAGCAGTGTCGAAGGTCCTCGACACGGCCACCCCCACCTTCCTCCTCTACCTTTAGTTAGAAAGGCAGGAACAAGGATCCACATTGTTTTGCAAATGAGGGAGCCCACTGGAAAGAGATGGGAAAATCATAGGGGCCCCCAGAGCTGAGTTCTGGGGATCAAACCTCACTCGGATGCCAGCCCTGTGGGCCGTGGGGCCACGCATCTGTTTTTCTGTAGGGTGGGGTTAAGAATGCATGTTCTCCCTACACTGCAGGACTGATGCGAGTCAGGAAGGATACACACTTTTGAAAACACGGCAGGAACAGAACCAAGGGGAAAGGGGAAAGGAGACCTTTTAAAGAGCGTTGGGACGCCTGGTATCAGTCCGATATCAAGGATGGCTGAAAATGGAAATATGGCAAAAAAAAAAAAAAAAAATGGAGTTGAATTTAAAGCTCTAGAAGAAAACAAATAAAAAGTTGAGCTTACTTTGTAACCAGGGCACTACACTGTGAGTTATTGTGTGAATTTCTTTCTCTTCTTTGGTGGTAGATTAGAAGGCAACTTTAAATAAAACATATACATGTCTTTCCTAATGGAGAGGGAGAGTGGGAGAAAACCCTACCTCTAGTTTCAAATGAGTTAGTGGATGGAGCCCTGTGCTGGCAAGTCCTATTATGTAACTGGGAGCATTGTCAGCCTTCCTGATTATGTTCAGTCACGGCAGCTGCCAAGCCTGTCCAAACCACAAACAGGAAATGAGAAAGTAGCTGCCCCTGCCACCTCCTAGGGCTTGCTCGGCCTCCTGGAGATGCGGGGGAATCTGGAGCAAGTCTGCGTCCTCTCTGCATCATAGCTAAAAAGAGAATGCTATTGTGTGAGTTTGCAAACGCGGCCCTTGCCATACGTGTTTTGTTCATTTTTTAAAAAGATTTTAATGGGAAAATAGCATTTTTTTCTTAGATCTATACATCTGAACAGCCTTAAAAAATAAGTATAAAAGAGCTCTTGCTGCAGCGGAAAGATGAGAGGTGATTTCCTCCCATCGCTATTTCTTCAGATGTTTTTTATTCTGAAACATTTTCTTCTTTTCAAAATGATGTGCAGAATCAAAACACAATCTGTATTTAAGTTACCTTTCTGTTGCTATTCAAGAAATTCTGTGTGCTCAGACATTTAGTGGTCAAATTATGCTTATAAGAAACTAGAATGAATACTCAGAAATTGTAGACCTGTAATTTGGGGGAATGTATTCAAAATTTAAAAAAAAAAAAACTTTTTCCAAGAAGAGGCTCTGTGCACAGTATTAGGATGCGGCTACTCTAAATCAGAATCTGTTGCCATGGTGACCCACATGGGTGCCTGTGGGTCCTGTGAGGGAGGCTAGTGCAGTAATCACATAAGCTGTAGTGTTGTCGAATAACCCCAGGAAGGCAGGACTGCCACAGTGCGATTTCTAGGAAACCACTGTTTTAAAATTCACATATCATGACTTCTTCTTTTATATGGAAATCTTCCATTTTAGTATTTTTATATGAATCTGATAAAACTGATATAATGGAAAATAAAATTTACTAAGTTTTGAACATCAGAAATATATCAAATGAACCATATGATATACTAATCAATTTATTTTCAACAATTCTATTTTTTTAAATAAATGGACAGTGAACCACAATTAAATGGCTTACTGTTTCCTCTTAATATGCCACATGTGACTTAGTCCTTTTCTTTAATATGTAATATATGATAATTATAAAAGTATCCATAATTGATGAGAACAATAGATCAATGTCACTTTTTAACTAAATAAACAAATAAAATTGGTTAAACATGAAGTGCAATTAATACATATTTTCCAATGAAAAATATATTTAAGAAGAAGAATTCAAATTTTCTCATTCTTTTTCACATTTTACATTTAACATTGTCACATGTGCAATAGACCATGCTCGTAGGACAATAATTTTCAAGCAGTGTGCTGCAAGAATTTTTAAAACATGCAATATCTGACTATATAGTCAGGGGTGCTGACTAACTTTTCCTTAGACTGTCGAATAAAAAATGACAACAGCCAACACACCAATAGCCATCCTGTGTGCATGAATCAAAATTATTCCTAGCTTTTTATGAGATCGGCAAAAAATATATTTTTTGGTGTGCCACAGAATTTTAGTAATTAGTTTATGTGGCTGTAAGATGGAAAAGGTTGAAAATTATTATTCTAGGATGTAGATTATTATTTGACATATCAGAAATTGGTTTCTGGTGATAATGTAAAATTACCATTTTTTCATTCAGCAAATAGTTATTTAATGAAAAAGACAAATATTTGACCTTGAACAAGTCTTTTCACATTCTCAGGTCTTCCATTTCCTCATCTATAAACTAAAAGTTTATACTGAGGGCCTTTCCAGCTCAAAAATTTCATCATTCCAGAGCTCACAAGATAAAATAGTCTGTATATAAGTTGTTTAGTATTTTTACTTGGAACTAAGAAAAACTATATATTCAGAGCCATTTCTATCCTGATACTGTGCTAGCCATTTTACTTACATTACCTGCGGCACTGTAAGGAGGTGCTACATCCCCATTTAACAAGGAAATGGGCTACAGAATTTCAAACCCTCCAACTCAAATTTCAGATGCTTCGCATTATGCCCCACTGCCCACATGCCAGTGGAGCACCTTCAGCTCTCTGCATGGATGGATGATTGTTTTGTCTGATGACAAAGAAATGGAAAGTACAGTTCTGTGAGATGTCAACAACCCTGAGAGCACGGATTTTTTTAAATTATTAAAGAACTCTACTATGAAAGTGACAAAAGACTAAATTGAGCCATCATGCAATAGGAACTTCCAGATTCATCCAAAGGCAATGAGATGCAGAAAGTGGGCACTGCTTACTGCAAAAACAATGCTAAAACTGGGACTTTGACACTGGCTTACCGCTCATTGGTACCCACTTATGTCTAGTTGTACTCACGTGATTAATCAGGGATCGAGGTCTGATCAATTGAATTTCATAAAAATTAAACGCTGGTACAAATAATCCTTGCAGTGAGCACTTAAAATGAGAGACATGACTTAGTGCAGGGTTTCTTCATTAAGCTGAAGGTTTTTCCTGTTAATCCTCTGGAAGCACATTCTCTCTTCTTATACTTGAAGATGGGCTGATAATGACGCTACCATTCAGGTGTCCACATTTATTTGCAAAACCATTGTGTATTCCACAGGCTCCTTCCATTACATACATGGTCTTGTGTCCAGTAGTTTTATATACTTTTTACTGAATCAATACTGGCCCTTTCCTCTTCGGGCCGTAGCAGGGGCCCCCAAATGCTTTATAACACAGTGAATGCAATTCTGCCTCTTTGTATTGGAGGCCTCTTTACTGCAAGTCCCAATGTTATACCCCATTTCATTTTTTTGTTGGGTGAAAGAGTGGTCTGATGTCAGGTTTCATTTCCCAGAATTTATTACCTATTGTGTATACTGCGGTTCGGTCACCATGACCCCATCTGCATTTAGGTTGAATAGGGGGCCCCACCCGGACACAATTTAATAAAGAAAGTAATGAGGCCACTCCAAGCTCATGGATGTGTCAGCATCATGAAAAGGGTCTATAATCAATGCAAATGTGATGTTTTCCTGCTTTGTGGGGCACAGAGGTTTGACACCCATCTCTTTTGCTGGATCAAATCAGCCTCCCTCTTCGCTTTGAGAATCTAATGAAAGGTATGGACGCTCTTCTTCCCTCAAAAAAAAAAAAAAGTGTGTGGCTGGATAATTTATTGAAATGTTAATTTGTGGGTTGTTTCATGCTTTATTTTTTTCCTCTCTCCAGTTCCAAGAATGTGGTCAAGCCTCTTGAGATGTGAATGGTGCCCCTCAGATTGTGCAGAGCATAACCTACCAATCCATTCAGGGGAAGCCTCCCAGAAAGTTCAGGAATCTTTGTCCTGCCCAAGAATGGGGCTGGGAGAGTATCAAATAATGACCAAAGCAGATGGGGCTTAAGGTCAAGTTTAATTTGATTTTAAGTTTATTAAATAATGTGATATTTTTGCACACTTATATGTAGTTATATGTTCCCGTCCTCTCTATAGTTCTATGCACTCCTCCACACACACAATTTTGCACGGTATTTCTGAGGATTTGTGACCCTTATCCCCAATCCACTCCCTGAGGTCAATAGTAAGAACTTTAACATTAAGTGCTACTATTGAGTTTTAACAAAGAATAATTCATGTATTTTTCATGATGAGGAGTAAGGGTTGAGAGGTTAAATAACTTTCTCAAGTTCGCACAAGCTGCATTGGTAGAGGCAGGATTTGAACCCAGACGTGCACAGGGCAGTGGCAAACTATACCATTGCCACAAAAGCCGCAGCTCTGGGACACTATCCTCAGGGCTGGAATTTTACTTCTTTTATTTTCCTTAGTTTCCTCAAACACCCTCTAGTAATCCCCAGTCCTGAACCTAGTCAGAATGTACCCAATTCCTGTCCAGAGATTAGTCACTCTTCACACTTTGACATGTTAAAAGAGGCCCCTGCTACATGATTTCACCTGTTAGATCCAGCTCCCCAGAATACCATCCCAGCTCTTAGAAGAACTTCGGGGCCCTGACTGGCTATTTCAGCGCTCCAGACTTCAAGAGTCCTTATCAGCGAAATGGGGATGCTAAAAATACCTATGACGCGAGATTGTTGTGTGAATTTTATAAAAAGCAGGACACATTAATTACTTGGCACAGGATCTAGTACATAAGAGTTCAATAAATGGCAGCTTATTATTATAATTAAACTGCACTATTCTAACTGTGACGATTGCCTCAGTGGACACTTCCTCAAAAGCAGACAAGGCCATGGGTTTGGGAGGTCTTCCGTGACTCCTGCAGGCTTGCGAATCTTTCCTTTGCACTCCTGTAGAATTTTGACCATTTTTCTTTGATGCTTTTGTGATTCCATAAAAATTTTGTTTTCACATATTTGTTTTCCTTAACTAGACTGTAGCATCATATTGATCTTTGACATCACGGTAGTTTGTGTATCAAGCACAGAGGCCAAGGACTCCAGGGGTCACCATTCCTATTGTACTAATTGTAAATGTACCCTCCCTGGCCCCCTACAACTGTACCTTGCTATCACCTGGGTATGCCCAGGTAAAATATGGCTATAATAGTAATGACTCGGTATGTAGGGATAGCAGGTATAAAATCACATTTGAAATGGAATAGAAAAGAATGAAGTAACTGCATTTTTAAATATAGCCCACCTAGTATTAATCATTTTTTCCTCAGTTTTATTGAAAGGTCATTGACATATAAGTGTTAATCTTTCTTTTATTCTTCTAAGGTGTCATTTAATTTTCTTCTGTAACAGAAATCATGGAATATAGTAGTATTTCTAAAGGTAACACACATCCAGCCATCAAGTGTAATAAAGATTTTTTTTTAAAGATTTTATTTATTTATTTTTAGAGAGAGGGGAAGGGAGAAAGAGAGGGAGGAACAGCAATGTATGGTTGCCTCTCACATGGCCCTCACTGGGGACCTGGCCTGCAACCCAGGCATGTGCCCCAACTGAGAATCGAACCAAGACTGCCGGGTTCCCAGCCCGCGCTCAATCCACTGAGCTACACCAGCCAGGCAAGTGTAATAAAGATTTTGTTAGATGTTTTTTATAGGATTGAATTTAGAATTTAATATGGAGAAAAATAACTTCTCATTGACAATACACACAAAACTGCTCATCTTTCCCTAGTTTGTGTAAACTGAGATCATTATAAGTCAAAATTGATAACATAAAGCATCTTCAAAGCTGATGCACAGAACTCCTACACCAGTAATTTAAACGGGTTCTCAAAGAGCTGAAAGGAATCCTGATTTCATTCAATTTACTATTGTTGTGACTCACAGAGAGAAAGGTTGACTATTAACAAAATTGTTAGGCTCAAGGAAAGGTTTCAGATAAAGAAAATGAAAAGCATTTAAATTTTAAATGTAAATGAAGCTCTTAGATTTAGAACAGAATATAATTCAGGCCAACCTAATTTCAAATATATGATAATTTCATTAGCTGCATTGAAGCTTTCCTTGATCCAATCTGTAAAAGAATAGTTTGCTAATTACAAAATATGGAAGATATTTTAGGCATTGTTTTCAAGCACAATTTGTATTTGTTGTTTTTAAGCACCATTTGCTCATAAGCTGCTAATTGTAGTTTTAATTCATTTATTAATCTAGGCTTAACAGAATCTCTAGTAATGTTTTGCTATTCACTACTAGTTACTTTAAAATTATATAAATGCATTTATGTTCAAATAATATAATTCAGAATTTTGAAGGTAATTAAACTTCATTTTTTAGTATAGGCTATGAGTTAGCTCTTAATTTACTCACAAAGACTTAACAGGCAACCTCTAAATTCATATTCTCAATTGTACAGTGAAAGATTAAACTGCTTTGATAAACTGTGTTGATAAATAAAACATTCTTGTAAATATTGAAAACCTGTCAATAATTTTTTTTACTAAGCTACAAAATTTGTATCCGTCTTACACTCACAATCATCAGATAAATAATTTGTTTAAACTATCTAATGCAATAGGGTGCATTTCCACTTTAATTAAAATCTTTACATGTCCAAAACTGTCATAATTTACTTT
This sequence comes from Micronycteris hirsuta, assembly GCA_004026765.1. Classification (NCBI taxonomy): domain Eukaryota; kingdom Metazoa; phylum Chordata; class Mammalia; order Chiroptera; family Phyllostomidae; genus Micronycteris; species Micronycteris hirsuta. Next base: position 79,265 of record PVJI01003069.1, read on the forward strand.
CGTAAATTATGTTAATTTCAGTGGTAAAATGGTAATAATAATTATTATAGTGGATGATTAAAGACAACTTATATCAACTCATAGCTGCTTTTCAAAATGGTACTCTTTTTTCTATCTCAATAGTTATAGATAACTCGCTGATCATCCAGTCTCCCTCTGAAACCTCTGACAAATCTTTCTAAAGGTCCCCTGGTGACCCTCCTTCTTTCTCTTTTCTCTGGACTTCCCTTGGGATTCTCACCTGAATTCTTTTTCTTTCTCCTTCTCACTCACCTTTCATCTTAACTGTTGCTGTGGAGTCAACCATAATAACAATTCCCAAATCAATAGCTGTCTGATTTTTCAATCCAATAGCTCGGTTTGTCTTTGCGGTATTTATTTATACATGTAAAATAAAAAATATCCCAGTTTTAAATATTCAAATGCTTTATTAGTTGACACATATATTTTTGCTGAAATTAGTATTAGTATTAGTATATGATATTCCTATTCTCAATAAGTATGATTTGTTAAATGAGTTTTAAATGATTTCCTTTTTATATTTTATGACTTTTACATAAATAAATTTAAAGAAATAAACATTCTTTATACTGTGGTTCTTTTTCTGTAGAAGCTAAATGCTTACATTTTTTATTTTTTTAATTATATTTTATTGATTATGCTATTACAGTTGTCCTGATTTTTCCCCCTTTGCTCCCTCCACCCATTATGCTACACTCCCTCAGGCAATCCTCTCACCATTGTTCATGTCCATGGGTCAAGGGTATAAGTTCTTTGGCTACTCCATTTCCTATGCTGTACTTTACATCCCCATGGCTATTCTGTAACTACCTATGTGTACTTCTTAATCTCCTCACCTCTTCACCCATCCCCCATATCTCCCTCCCATCTGGCAACCTTCTGGTAACTAACTTCTTTTCTCTAGCTGCGTTTAAGATTCTTTCTTTATCTTTAACCATTGGCTTTTTAATTATAACGTGTCTTGTACCGGGCCTCTTTGCATCCATCATAATTGGGATTCTCTGTTCTTCCTGGACTTGCATTCTATTTCCTTCACCAAATTGGAGACGTTTTCTTTCATTATTTTTTTTTAGATAGCTTTCCAATTTCTTTCTCTTCCTTTTCTCCTTCTGGCACCCCTATGGTAAATGTTGGACCTCTTGAAGTCGTGTAAGAGGCTGCTTATACTATTTCCATTTTTTTGGATTCTTTTTTCTTCTTGTTGTTCTGATTGGTTGGGTTTTTTTTTTTTTTTCTTCCTTATATTCCAAATTATTGATTTGATTCTCGGATTTATCCACTCTACTGTTGTTTTCCTGTAAATTGTTCTTTATTTCAATTCACCTATCCTTCATTTCTAACTGGGTCTCTTATGCTGAGGTAGTTAGTTGGGGTCCTAACTAACTCCCTTGAGCATCCTTATAACCAGTGTTTTGAACTCTGCATCTGATAGATTGATCTCCATTTTGTTGAGCTCTTTTCCTGGAGTTTAACTGTTCTTTCATTTGGGCCATGTTACTGTTTCCTCATTTTGGCAGCCTCTCTGTGTTTGTTTCTATTTATGAGGTAGAGCTGCTTTGACTCTTTATAATGTGTCTTGGTACTGTGGCCTAGTGTAGTAGGTGTCCTATAGGGCCTAGTGCATAGCCTCTGCTATCACCCAAGCTGGGTACTCAAAGTGCACCCTTTGTGTAGAAAATAGCTAAACTTAATTCCCTAGACACGTGGGTGAGGAAGACAGACTGACTTTGTTTACCCTACAGCAGGTCAATGGGAGGGATTTACCCAGGCCAGTAAGCTGCAAGGACTGGCTGTGACCACTGACCACCAACATCCATCCTCTGTGGAGGATCAACTGTGCAGGGGCAGGGTGGTGGTGCTCCAACATGGTCTTTAGCAGTTCACTGTGTACACTGGCCCTGGGTTTTCTCAGGTGGTGCAGGCCAAGGTCAGCCTCTACCTGTGTTTTGCCCAGGGCACCCTGCCTGAGCTACAGAGCAATCTGAGATGGCTGCTACTTGGGCTGGGCTTGGAGATTCCCAGGCAAAGCCAAGCTGTGAATCTAATCTAGATGCCGCTAGGGGTCACTAAATCCAGCTGTTGCTTGTTTGGTAGGGTTAAAGAGTCAAGATCAGCCATTCTTGTGGAAAAGAGCTTGGACAACCTGTAAGTTGAGTGGGGCAGGGCTTCTGGGGATCTCTAAGGCAGGTCAAACAGTGTTAGCCAGGTTGATGGAGTCTCAGATATGGCACCTGCTTACTGACTCTATGGGTGGAGGGCTTAGAAAAAGGACAATGGCCTCTGCTCACCTTGATGCTAGACACTTCAGTTTCTCCCCGTATACCACTGGTGCCTTTTAAGCTGCCACCCCAGTGCTGGAGCTCAGAGAGAACAAGTCTGAGTAGGTGCATCTATGTGTGGGTTCCCCAAGAGGAACTGCTTAGGGCTCTAGCAGCCTTCTCCACTGATGCAATCCCCACTTGTTTTCGTAGCCAGAAGTTGTGAAGACTTATCTTCCTGGCACTGGAACCCTGGGCTGGGGAGCCTGGTGTGGATCTGCAGCTCCTCACTCCCAAGATATCCCTCTCAAATTTTATCTATGTGGGTATGGGACAAGCCTGTTCCATGTCTGTGTCCCTCCTATCAGACAGGATGGATGTGGTTTCTCTAATTCTGTAGTTGTCAGACTTCCATTCAGCTCGATTTCTGATGTTCCTAAGTGATGGCTGTTCTATCTTTTAGTTGTAATTTTGGTGTGGGTGTGCAAAGAGGTGAGCCATCTCTGTCTACACCACCATCTTGACCGGAAGTCCTATACTGCGGTTCTTGATGACAGACTGATCCTATGTGGAAGCCTCTCCCTTCTACAGTGAATAACTAGAAATAACAGAAAAATGTGTGATTTAAAAATCTGTTACCACAGAGGAAAACATGAATGGGTAATTTTGGAGGAATCCTAGAAAGATTAAGAAAATATATGGAATTAACTATGAGGAAAAGGATTATTAAAACAGAAACAGGAAAAAACCATGATAAACGCTGCTCTGAAGACTGCTGGTTCCAGATAAAATGGAGTAAACACATTTTAGATCTCCCACTACTCACAGCAAAAAATCTCAGGCAAAAATTGTAAGACACAGAAGACTCTAAGGGGGGAGCAATAAGATGGAATGTCTAGGGACCTCACGACTTGAGGAAAAACCTGGCAGTGTGTTCCCTGAGTTTTTTTCTTGACCTATAAATAACTCATCCTGGATTCTAGAGGAGCTTGCAACCTAGAAACACCAACAGTCAGACAAAAAACCAGCCCCAAGAAAAGTCTGCTTTCTCTAGGCAGTAGATCAGGAAAATATTAGCCAACAGAAACTCTTTTTTTTTTTTAAATCCTCACCCAAGGATATGTTTTCATTGATTTTAGAGAGGGAGGAAGGGAGAGAGAGAGAGGAAGAGAGAGATATCAATGTGAAAGAGAAACATTGAGAGGTTGCCTCCCATACGCACCTCAACTGGGCATCAAATCCACAACCTATGTATGTGTCCTGACTGGGAATCGAACTGATGACCCTTCCATGTGCAGGACAACACTCTAACCAACTGAGCCACCGGTCAAGACAGAACTGAAACCCTTTAACCACACTCCCCTGTTCTTCAGGTGAACGCTAGGTAAAAAACACCACACTCCTTCCTTACTGCAGTTGGTGCTGTGTGTCAGAGCTGGGCTAAGCTCTGCTTTGTGCCGTTTCCCTCTGTACTAATGAGGAGAGTGCCCCCTGTGGGCAGAACTCTGACTTCCCGTGCCCCTTGTAGCAACGGGCAGTGCTCTTTCCTGCAGACGTTTGGGCACAACTCTGACTTTGACTTTGCTCCAGCAGTAACTTGGAAGTGCCCCTTGCCCACAGAGCCTGTATGTAGAACTTTCCCTTATAACGCCCTTTTTCAATTGCTGGGAGGTGACCTGCCCCATGTAAGGCAGAGGGCGAAAACTTGTGTTCCAAAGTCTGCCAAACAACAAAGAGGTAGTACCCCTACACCTGCCGAGACAGATTTGGGAGCCCGTGTGATGCAGCGCTATTGTCTGGGTAACACAGGCGCAATGCAGACCAGGGTAACAGGGCCGACTTGATAAGCCACACTGATGTTTGATCCACAGCACACAAAAAGCATACTAGGGTATGTATTCTGAACCGAAATAGATTCAGGGTCTATTCAGGGATTCCTTTACTAGGAAGCAGGGTCTTATAACACAATACTCCAAGTATCCCGAATACAGTACAAAGTGATTTTTCACACTAAGAACTGGGAAAATCTAGTTTCAAATGAGAACAATCAATAGCTGATAATAACTAGATGACAGATATTGGAATTGTTTAATCCGGTTTTTCGAGAAGCTGTCAAAATATTCTTTAACAAGCTATTGTGAACAGTTTGAAACAAATTTAAAAATAGAAAATATCAGCAAAGAAATAGAAGATATAAAGAAGAACTAAATGGAAATTCTAGAACTGAAGAATACCATAAACTAAATAAAAACTCACCGGGTGGGTCCAATAGCAGAATGGAGAGGACAAGGAAAGAATCAGTGAACTTTAAGATAGGGCAATAGAATTTATTCAATTAAAAAACTAAAGGAAATAATTTTATTTGAATAAATTTAGCCCTAAAGACTTATAGGATAGTTACAAGAGATCTAACATTCACGTCATCAAAGTGCCAGAAACAAAGAAGAAATGCATATTTGAAGAAATAATAGCTAAGAACTTCCCAAATTTGATTAAAGATATAAGCCTACAATTCAAGACACTGAGTGAACCACAAACATAATAAACCCGAAGAAACCCGTATCTAAATATATCCCACTCAAAATTCAGAAAACTTAAAAGGAAAGTTTTGAAAGCAGTTAGAAAAAAATATATTATTTACAGAGGAACAATGGTTCAAATACATAATAGCCGATTACTCATTAAAAATCACAGTGTTCAGAAAAAGTGATACAAATGTTTTTAAGTGCTAAAGAAAAGATTGTTGACCCCAAATTCTATATCCAGTGAAAATATACTTCAGGAGTAAGGATAATTATACATTTGAAGATATTTTTAAAAAGTGAAGGGAATTTATCACTGGCAGAATAAAAAAACAGTTAAAGGAATTTTTCATAGAAAAAGAAAATAATACCATATTTTTCGGACTATAAGACACACGTTTTCCCCTAAATTTGGGAGGAAAATGGGGGTGCATCTTATAGTCTGAATGTAGCTCACTTGGCTGTTTATGTTTACATTGGTGAAATATTATGTTATTTATGTTATTAAATATTTTACCGCACTTTTTGCTTCAAAATTTTTTTCCTATTTTCCTCCTCTAAAACCTAGGTGCGTCTTATGGTCTGGTGCATCTTATAGTCTGAAAAATACAGTAGATAAGGAAACTAAGAACATTAGAAATAAAGAAAGAACAGCTTAATAGGTAAATATATATATAAATATGTGTGCGTGTGTGTGTGTATATGTGGATAAGTCCAATATATTACTTTTTCCTTGCAATTTTAAAAAATTGTGTTTAGCAGTTAAAAGCAAAAATTAATAACAATGTCTGATAGAGCTCTCAATATATGTAGAGGTAATATTTTAAGACAGTTACTATGTCATAAAGGAGGAGCGTGAAGTGACCTAAATGATGGTGATGTATCCACATCCCACTGGAAGTGAAAAAATACTGATAATAATAAACTATAATAAGCCATATATACTTAATGTAACCCCTAAAACAACCACTTAAAAAAACTCAATATTGTAAGACTCTACATGAAAAGATAACACCACGGGTAGGTCAAAATAGAATACTTAAAAAATGCTCAAGTAACCCAGAGAAAGACAGGAAATGGAAAACTGAGGGATAAAAACAGAGGGAACAAACAATACAAATAATAAAACAACAGACAATTAAATCTGAAATATCAATAATTGCCTTAAATCCAAATGGCTTAAACACATCAGTTAACAGTAAAGGCAGGTATACCCCATGAATGACAACAGTCACTCACTTCAAATATAACAAGTAGGTTAAAGGTCAAAGGATAGAAAATACAGCATGCAAACACTCAACAACAGAAAGTCAGAGTAGCTATGTTAATATTCGATTAAGAAGACTTTGAACAAGGAAAATGACCAGAGACAAAACAAGATGCTATATAATGGTACAAGGGTCGATTCACCAAAAAGACATAAGAATCTTAAATGTTATGTACCAAATGTGAAAGCTGCAAAGTACGTGAAGCAAAAGCTTCCGGAAATGAAAGGAGAATAGAGAAATCCACAATTAGGGTTGGGGACTTCAGTATCCATTTGTTAGAAATTCATAGAAACAGTAGGAAAAGATGTCAGCAAGGATTTAAAAGAATTGTACAGTATCATCGGCCAATGAAATCTAATTGAGATTCATAAGAACACACAACCCACAACAGAATAGACATTCTCTTTAAGTGTGCATGGGACATTCACAAGAGACTATATCATAGATCATAAAATAAATTGTACCAACTTTAAAAGATTGAGATCATATTAAATATGTTCTCTGATCATAATAGAAATAAGCTAGTATTCAACAACAGAAAGATGACAGAAAAATCACCAAAAACTTAGAAATCAAACAACCTACTTCTCAATAACCTATGAGTCAAATAAGTAGTCTCAAGGGAATGTTTTGAAAACTCAATGGACTTAAAATGAAAATAAAATAGATCAAAATTATGGAGAATCAAAATGAGCTATCACTGCATACTTACCACAATGGCTTAAACAAAAAATAATAATGACAACACCAAATTCTGGTGAGTAACTAGAGAGACAGGATCTTTCGCACATTTCTGGTGGGAACGTAAAATGGTACAGCTGCTCTGGGAAATAGTTTGGCAGTTTTTTAAGAAACATGAAATACTACATAAACCAGCAATTGTCCTCCTGTGTATTTATCTTATGTTCACACAAAAACCTATAGATAAAACCTATAGATTTATTTGTTACAACCCAAACCTGGAATCATCCACATGTCCTTTGAAAGGTAGATGATTTAACAAATTGTGCTGCATTTATTGACCGTAGAAAACTAGTTAGCAATTATTTAAAAATAAACCATTGATATAGATATATAACAGCTTGGATGAATCTCCAGGGAACTGGCTGAACAAAAAAGTCAGTCCTTAAAAATCACATACCGTATGAGTCCACTTAGATGTATGCAGGCACACCTCATTTTACTGCACTTAGCCTTCCTGTGCTTCACAGATACTGCATTTGTCTCAAATTGAAGGTTTGTGGCTACCTGCACCGAGCAAATCAATCAGCTCCATTGTTCCGATTGGTTCAAGTGATGGTTAACATTTTTTAGGAATAAATTCTTTTTTCATTGAGGTATGTACATTTCTTTAGACATAATGCCATTGCATACTTACTGGACTACGGTGTGGTGTAAACATAACTTTTATATGCATCGGGAAACCAAGGAATTTGTGTAATTCACTTTCTGTCAATACATACTTTATTGCAGGGGTCTGGAACAAACCCACAGCCTGGAATAACTTTGAGATGATGCTTTTAGAAAAAGAAAGATTAGTGGTTGCCAGAGGTTAGGGAAAGGAAGGATGGAAAGGAGGGAGGTGCGGCCCGAAAAGGGAACATGAGGGACCCTGGCGGAGGTGGTGTTGGACCTGTTCAGGACCTTGACTGTGGTGGTTGACACACGAACCCACAAAGGTGATAAAATTGTATGGTACCTAATACACATACACACAAGTACAAGCAAAACTAGAAAAATCTGAATGAAATCAATGGATTTTATCAATGTCAATATCCCAATTGTGATACTATACTATAATTTTTCAAAATATTATCTTTGAGAGAAACTAGGTAAAGTGTCCAAGGGATCTCTCTGTATTATTTCTCACTACTGCATGAGAATCTACTATTATCTCAATAAAATTTTAATGAAAATTATCTGTGGTATATAGCTAAAACAGTACTTAGAGGGGAATTTATAGGAATAAAATGCTTAACCTTTAACCCAATTGCCAGTAATTTTTGTTGAGAAAGCCCTGACTGTGCAGAAGCATGAAACTATTAGTTGCTCTGGACAAACACATCACAGATTTAAATGTAAAATACAGTACTATAGAACTTTTAAAAGAAAACGTGAAGAAAAACTTCATGACCTAGAATTAGGTGAAGAGTTCTTAGATATGACTTCAAAGCCATGATTCATAAAAGAAATAATCAGTGAATTGGAGTTCTTTAAAATTTAAAATGTTTGCTCTGCTAAATACCCTGTCAAGAAGATGAAAAAGATGAGCCAAAGATTAGAAGAAAATATTTTCAAAACATATATTCAATAAAACAGTTATATGCAGAATATATAAAAAACATTCCAAACTCAGTAGTGAAGCAAACAATCCAATTAGAAATGTGTAAAAGATTTTAACAGTTTACCACAGAAAATATGTGAAAAGATGTATGTTTGGAAATATTCAATACCATTAGCATGGCAAAAAGATGTCCACCTCCTAACCCCTGAACCCTGTGAATATAAATATCTCACTTGGCACAAGGGACTTTGCAGATGTAATTAAAGTTAGCGCCTTGAGATAGGGCAATTGTCCGGGGTCAGCCAGGCAGACCCCGTCTAAATCCCATAAATCCATAAAGGATGAGACCCTTTTGGACTACAGAAATATGAAACCACAGAAGGAAGGTGAGGGAAATGTGCTGCTCCTGGCTTTGAAGACGAAAGGAAGGCCATGAGCGAAGGAATGCTGTTGACCGCTAGGAACTAGAGGAGGTCAGGAAACAAATTTTCTGCTAGATTCTCCAGAAAGGAATGAAACTCTGTCTACACCGCGATTTTAGCCCCGTGAGATCTGTGTCAAACTTCGGAACTACAGAACCGTAAAACGATAAATGTGTGTTGTTTTCAGCTGCTAACATTGTGGTAACTTGTTATGGCAGCTATAGAAAATTAATAAAATTAGTCGTTAAAGAGATGCAAATTAAACCCATGATGAGATACCACCACACACCTATTAGAATAGTTAACCTCGGTTACTAACAGTAGCACGTGCTGGAGAGGACGTACGGACACTGGATCGCTCATAAATTGCAAGTAGGGACATAAAGTGGTATAGCTACTGGGAAACAGTGTGGAAATTTATTTAGAAATTAAACATGCAACTATCACATGTCCCAGCAACCGTACTCCTAGGCGTTTATCCTAGGAAAAAAGAAAGCTAATATTTACACAGACACCTCTCATACTTATAGAAACTTCATTTGTAATAGCCCCAAACTGAGAACAATCCATATGTCCACTAATGGATGAATAAATAATCAAACTGTTTATTTATACTATGGAATAATTTTCAGCAATAAATAGAAACAAAATACTGACATACATACAACTACTTGCATGAATCTCAAGACCATTATTCTGAGTTTAAACAAAGTGAATCTCCAAAGGTTACATAATGTGTGATTCCATTTGTATAATATTCTTTTTTTAATTATCTTTTATTGATTATGCTATTAGAGTTGCCCCAATTTTTCCCCCTTTGCCCCCCTCCACCCAGCATCCATCACTCCCTCAGGCCATGGTTCACCATGGGTCAACATGGGTCACCATTGTTCATGTCCATGGGTCATGCGTATAAGTTCTTTGGCTACTCCATTTCCGATACTGTACTTTACATCCCCATGGCTATTCTGTAACTACCTATTTGTACTTCCTAATCCCCTCACCTCTTCTCCCATTCCCCCAAACCCCCTCCTGTCTGGCAACTATTAAAATGCTCTCCATATCCATGATTCTGTCTCTGTTCTTCTTGTTTGCTTAGTTTGTTTTTTAGATTCGGTGGCTGATAGATATGTATTTATTGCCATTTTATTGTTCAAAGCTTTGACCTTCTTCTTTTTCTTAAATAAGTCCCTTTAACATTTCATATAATAATGGTTTAATGATGATGAACTCCTTTAGTTTTTTTTCTTATCTTGGAAGCTGTTTATCTTTCCTTTAAGTCTAAATGGTAGCGTTGTTGGGTAGAGCAATCTTGGCTATAGGTCCCTGTTTTTCATAACTTTGAATATTTCTTGCCAATCCCTACTAACCTGCAGAGTTTCTTTTGAGAAATCTGCTGACAGTCTTATGGGAACTCCCTTGCAGGTAACTCTCTGTTTTTCACTTGCTGCTCTTAAGATTCTGTCTTTATATTTAACCTTTGGCCTTTTAATTCTGATGTATCTTGGTGTGGTCCTCTTTGGGTCCAACTTTTGGGAGACTCTCAATGCTTCCTGGACTTTCATGTCTATTTCCTTCACCAAATCAAGGAACTTTTCTTTCATTATTTTTTCAAATAAATTTCCAATTTCTTGCTCTTTCTCTTCACCTTCTGGCACACCTATCATGCAAATGTTGGAATGCTGGAAATTATACCCGAAGCTGCTTACACTTTCCTCATTTTATATGATTCATTTTTCTTTTTGTTTTTCTAATTGGTGTTTTTTTCTTCTTGTGTCCTAAATCATTGATTTGATTCTTGACTCCATCCACTGTACTCTTGTTTCCCCATAAATTGTTCTTTATTTCAATTAGTGTATCCTTCGTTTCTGACTGGATCTTTGTTATGCTGTTGAGGTCTTCACTAAGTTTCTTGAGCATCCTTATAACTGCTGTTTTGAACTCTGCATCTGATAGATCCCTTATCTTCATTTTGTTTAATTCTTTTTCAGGCGTTTTGATCTGTTCTTTCATTTCGGCCATTCGTCTCCCCATTTTGGCAGCGTCCTGCATTTGTTTCTGTGTGTTAGGTAGAGCTCTTTGACTCTGTGTCTTGCTACTGTGTGTCCTGAAGGGTCCAGTGGCACTGCCTCCCCTATCACCAAAGCTGGGTATTCGAGGTGCACACCTCGTGTGGGCTGAGTACACCCTCCTTTTGTACTTGACCTTTGATTGCAGCTGGCAGGTCAATGGGAGGGAATACCTGAGCCAGTCAGCTGCAAGGACTGGCTATGTCCATTCATCATAAACCTCCACCCTCTGAGGAGGACCAGCTATGCAGGGGCAGGGTGGTGGTGCCTCAGTGTGGTCTGTAGCTGTCCACTGGGTGGGCAGCATCTGGGGTTTCATGGGTGGTGCAGGCCAAGGTCAATCCCCACCTATGTTCTGCCCCAGGCCACCCTGTCTGAGCTATAAAGCAATCTGCAATGGTTACTTCTTATGCTGGACTTGGAGATTCCTGGGTGAAGCCAAGCAGTGAATCTAGGCTGCCTGCTGCTAGTGCTAGACCTCAGCCACTTCGCAAGAGGTATGGAGGCTGGGGGCTCACTGAGACCAGCTGTTGCTTGTTTGAGAGGATTTAGGAAGTTGTGAAGCATGAGCCGAGACCACCCATTCAATCTGGAAAATTCATTGTTAACAGCCTTTGTGATTCCATATGTTCCTGGGACAGAGTTTCAGGGGATCTCCAGGGTGGGGCAAACAGAACAAGTTTAGCCAGGTTGGTGGAATCTCAGACATGATACCCACATGCTGGTTCTGTGGCTATGTCAGGATGGGGTGGGGGGGGGTGTTCAGAAAAGGGACAATGCCTTCTGCCCACCTTTTTGTCTTGGAGAAAGCTGTACCCCGGCTCTTGCCTTGATTCCAGACACTTATGTTCCACCCTGTATGCCACTGGTGCCTTCCAAGCTGCTACTCCAGTGCTGGAGCTCAGAGGAAGTAATTCCAAGTATGTCCATATGTGGGCTCTTTAAGATAAATTTCTTGGGACTCCAGAAGTTTTTTCCACCAACTCAATCCTCACTGGTTTTTGCAGCCAGAAGTTAGGGGGACTTATCTTCCTGGCACTGGAATCCTGGCCTGGGGGGTCTGTGGTGTGGCTGGGACTCCTCACTCCCGAGATACCCTCCCGAATTTTTATCCACCACATGTGGGTGTGGGACCAGCCTGTTCCATGTCTCTGCCTCCTCCTATTGGCATGGATGGATGCGGTTTCTTTAATTCTGCAGTTGTCGGACTTCCATTTATCTCAATTTGCCTATTTTCCATCTTCATGGGAACTAGCTGCATAACATTCTTAAAGTGACAAGATATAGTGATGGAGAACCAGGTGGAGCCAAAGGTAAAGGCTAGGAGAAGCTTGTGAGTATTCAGGGATAAAATGAAGGACAATTGTGATGATGAAACAGTTCTGTATCCTGATTATGATAATAGTTATTTGAATCTATGTGATACAATTTTTATAGAATGACTTCTCCGTTAAAAAAACACAGCGTATAACCCTGTCATTCATAATAGTCAAGTGGCCCAAATGTTCATCAACTGCTGAATGGATACACAAAATGTGGTATATCAATACAAGAAAAAAGTTATTTGGCAAGAAAAACATTGGAAAATCTATAAAGTCAGAAAACAAATTAGCAGTTACCTAGGACTGGAGGGTGGGGAAGCAAGAGTGAGTGCTACTGGGTACGGGTTTTCTTTTTGGAGGTAAAATTAGATTGTGTTAATGGTTGCAGAATTCTGTGAATATACTAAAGTCATTTAACTATACATTCTAACTGGGTCAGATTGCTCGTATATGAATTGCATGGCATATGGTGTATGAATCATACCTCGTTAAAAGTATTTAAAAAAATAAAAGGAGTGCATGTAAAAACTGTTCAAATCTGAGTGAAGTCTGCATCTGAGTCAATGATATTGTATCAGTGTGAGTTTCCTCATTTGACAGTGACCTTTGTACATTGTACAGAGTGAAGGGTAGATGGGAATTCTTGTACTACTTTGCAACTTCTTGTAAGTCTTAAACTATTTCAAAATAAAGAGTTACTTTTAAGAAAGGGTGTTACTCTCTGCAAACAGATGAAAGATTTGAAGTAGGAGGGAGCCCTGAGGCAACTGATAGCAAGATATCAATCAAGGTCATCATGGTAGGAGAAGCCAAGTAGGTCAACCATGCCATGCTTCTCTCTGCGTGAGCAAAGAAGCAAGAGCGGTGCCAACCTTTAGACAACAGAAGTACAGGTAGGGGCCTCTCTTGGAAAAGGACTAGGGGCTTAGAACAATGGTCAGTCAGGAGGAGTGAGGGGGCCCACCCCAGGGTGGGCTACAGGTTCACCCCAATCAGTTGTCTATTCTGCTTCTTCCCTAGAGTGGGGCGGCAGTCTGCCCTTCCACTCCAGCATCGCACCAGGAACCTCCTCCTTTCCTGAAGATGGAGGAAATTGACAGATGGCCTACCAGACCATCACAAATACAAAGATACCCACACAACCATTCACCAACTCAGATAAGCCAGCATCACAAAAGAGAAGAGGAAAGCATGGAAGATCGCACACACAAAGAAATCTGGATTTTAGAAACACCATCATTACGTCACTGAACACATATTTCTTGAGCCTCTCTGATATATACCAGGCACTTTTTTAACTTTTGGAGATACTACAATAAACACAACAGGCAAACTTCCTACCAGCATGGACATTCCAATTTACTGAAAGAGACGGACAACAACAAAAATAAAGAAACTAAACTATCAGAGCAACATATGTTTTCAATAAAAAGAAAATAATGCCCAGTAAGTCAGAGGTGGGGGAGACAGAGAATATGTGTGTGTAAGGATACCGAGTGCTGCGTTGGGGAGGGTAGTCAGGGGGTACCTCTGATGCAGAGCAAGCTTTGAGCAGCGATCCGAATCAGGAGCAGGAGCAAGCCTTTTAACATCCAGGGGGAGAAGAGGGCAAGCAGGTGGCAGAACGGGTGTGTGGGTTTGGAAGGATGGAAATGTCGAGAACAGCAGGGAGACCAAAATGTCTGCAGCGGAATGGGGGGAAAAGCTCAGAGAACGCACAGGGGTCTGATCATTTAGTGACACGGGGTAAATCAGACCTGCCGATACCCGCGGGTGACCGTGACCCAATGCGTGTATGAATCTCATACCGAGACATGTGGGGAAAGAGAGACCGGGGCCACGTGGCTGATTCCTCCCATCTCAGGAAAAAGCCCCCTCGCTTGCCCAGCCAGGGTTTTTATCAGGGGCATTAGCACACATTTACATTGGATTGATTATTCATGGGATTAAGCAGAACAGGGGTAAGATTACTCATTAGCAGGGCATTAGGATGTAAATTCAGGTCCGGTGGCAGACAGGACCAGGTTAAAGTAACATGCAGGGGTCAGCAAGCCAGAACTTTTTAAGATACATCTTTGCCAAATTCCTATTAGAGAGTTCCCATTCCACAGACATGATCCACACTTGCTAACACGGGAATCACACGGAGCTGTGCTCAAAACGTGTAAATTCTCAGGACTGCGTGTTTACACGCGTGTGGAAATCACTGCCACAATTTAGGACAGTGTGGGCCATTGTAAGGACTTGTATTTTCATACTAAATTTAACTAATACAGTGTGTTCCAAGAGATGCAAGAAAGTATTTTAACCAACAATTCTTTAAAAATCATCAACCAGCCATCACATAAATTAAAGGCTTCATGTTTGAAATGAATCATTCAATAGATGAGCAGAAGAGCAGATGGGACACAAAAAAAGAGCAAATTAGTGAGCTGGAGGAAAAATCCACATTTTTTCCCTCAGAATACAGGACACATACATAATAAAATGATGGAAAGTAAGAGAAGGAAGAGAGGCTCTAATGATTTATCCAGAAGGTTCAAATTTTATCTAATAGAAGTGTTTGAACATACTATATTAGAAAATTTGTTTCAGGAAAAGTAGAGAAGAAACTATATTCAAAACCATATAAATATATATTTGACTAATTCCACTGAAATCTTCAATTCATAAGAAACGGAGCAAAGTGTACTTAATAATTAGATATAAATACTTACCAAATATGCATATATCACTACAAAATTTTACCACATACTACACAGTTACATAGTTCTTTTACAAGGCTATGATAATCTCAAGATGAAAACAAAGCAAATCCTACTCAAGAAATAATATTGGAGGTCAATTTTACTTAAGGACTTGGAGGTAGATTCCTACCTAAATGTTAGCAAATCAAATCTGGCAGTGTATTTTAAAAAATGACCAAGTAGAGGTTATCCTGTATACTAAAGGTATATATACAATGTACTGGTTAACACGTTAAAGTTAAAGCAAAGGATTATGTCCAATGATATAAGGAAAACTTAAGGTAGATTTCAATATTCATTTATACTTTAATTTATATTTTTCAGGTCAAGAGATTTATTAAGGAAAGGCTCCCTGCAGACACCATTAAGGGAATAGGAGAAGGTCAAGGAAAGGGAAGAGGCGGGAAAGGGTGTGGTCCTGTGATGTCTCACTCCCTGGGACCCTAAGGGGAGCTCTAGAGCACAAATTGCTCCTCAGACCATGTCCTTCCTTGAGGTGAAGAACCTGGGCTTTTGGACCCCCGAACCAGTCAATCCTGGTCTCACATCAAGGGAATGACAGGGTGGGGTGGGAGACAGGGTCCCTCTGGGGGATGAAAATTCCCATATACTACTGGCTCTCCACTATCGAGCCACAGGTGACCTGAGCCACTGAAAGCTATGGAAGGCATGTTTTTTACTCTCCTTATCAGCCAGTGATTTTCTGAGACAGGAACCAGCAGAATTGAGTTCCGGAGGTTGGCTGTGAATGGCCAAGTATTTCATGGAATGTATATTGGCATTTTCAAAGTCTATCACCTTCTTTCTGGTCCCTGGTTGGCCTTTCACCGAAGGGTCAAGCCAGAAATTCTCAGAGGTCCAGGAATCATTTTGTTCAGTATTCAGATTACTGGCTAATTCTTTCTTTACGTAGAGACAAGCTTCTGATCTATCATTTTCTTCTCTCTGAAAACCTTTCAGCATCTTTTGCATGGCAGGTCTACTTGGCAAAAAATTCCCTCAAGTTTTGTTCATTTGATGAAAAGGTCTTTATTTCTTCTTAACTTTTGAAGAGTAATTTCACAGGCTACAGAATTCTAGGTTGGTTTTGTTTCTCTTGGTGCTTTAACTATTTCCCTCCACTCCCCCCTTGCTTATATGGTTTATGAAGAGAAGCTGGATGTCGTTCTCATCTTTGCTCCCCTATAAATAGGTAAGTGTTTTTTTCCCCTCTGGCTTTTTAAGAGATTTTTTCTTTGTCTTGGATTTTTTGGAGTTTGAGTATAATACACCTATGTGTAGTTGTTTCTTTTTGGCTTTTTTTTTTTTAATCATTAATCCTGATGCGTATTCTCTGAACTTCCTGCTTCTGTGGTTTGGTGTCTGGCATTAATTTGGGAAATCCTCAGTGATTACTGCTGCAAAAACTGCTTCTGCTCCTTTCAGTCTTTTTTCTCCTTCTGGTATTCCCTTTATGCATATGCTGGATCTTTTGCAGATGCCTCACAGTTCTTGGATATTCTGGGGTTTCTTTCTCATTCTTTTTTTTTTTTCCTTTTTTGCTTTTCAGTTTTGAAAGTTCCTGTTGTCGTATACTCATGCTCAGAGATTCTTTGCTCAGTTGTGACCAGCCTGCTAACGAGACCATTACAGACACTCTTCCTTTCTGTTGCAGTGTGTTTGATCTCCAGCACTTCTCTTTGACTCTCTCTTCGCATTCCCATCTGTCTGCTCCCGTCGCCCATCTGTTCTGCGTGTGGTCTACTTTTTCCACTAGAGCCCTTAGAATATTAATCAGAGGTGTTTTAAATTTCTGATCTGATACTTCCAATGTCCCTGTTATATTTGACACTGGTTCTGATGTTTGTTCAGTTTGTTTGTTTGTTTTTCTCCTCAACCAAGGATATGCTTATTGATTTTAGAGAGAGGAGAAAGGAGGGAGAAAGGGAGGAAAAGAAACATCGATTGGTTGCCTCTCATAGGCACCCAGGCCAGGGAACCAACTCGCAACCCAGGCATGTGCCCGGACCACGAATCAAACCGCAACCTTTCGGTTTGCAGGACAACACTCAACCAACTGGGCCACACTGGCCAAGGCTGTTCAGTCTTTGTGAAACTCTGTTATATGCCTGTTAGTATGCCTCATCATTTTTCACTCAAAAGCCGGACATGATATACTTGGGGAAAGCAGCAGCTGGAAGCAAGCCTTCAGTGATGCAATAGTGAGGTAAGGGAGGAGGGGACCATTCTATAGTCCCACAATTAGGTCTCGGTCTTTAGGTGACCATGTGCCCCTGCCCTGTGATTTTTGCCAGCGCTTTTAAGTTTTTCCCCTATTAGGTAGGGCAGGATAGCTACAGGCGGCTGGAGTTGGGTATTTGCCTTCTCCCAGGTAGACAAGGCTCTGCTGAAACCCCAGCAAGTCAGTTCTGGTAAAAAGAGTTCCTCCTTAACACAGCCTTTGCTCAGAAGAACAGAATGAAGTGGCGTATCTCCCCTCTCCCTGCTGGAGGCACACAGGGATTTTTCTCTGATGTTCACTGTGAGAACCAGGTTGAACTCCTAGAGGTAAAACCCACAAAAATGTGGGGATGCCCTCCCTATGACTAGGTACCCCAGGAGTTTTTAACTCTCAGACTTGTCCATGCTAAGCCTCTAGCAATTCTGTAATTATTGCAGTTCAGGTTTTCCTACCCTGGAACTAGCTCTAGAACTGCTTTCTCCTCATGGGTTTCTGCTCCAGAAGTTGCAATTCTATGTATCTGTCTGTCTGTCCTTCCAATTTGGGGTAGGGTGGGGGTGGGGGCGGGAAGGGGCGGCAGTACGCCCGGTGACAACATTTCTCCGATAGATCTAAATAGAGTTCTTGGTTTTTCAGTTTTTTAAATCTTTTTACTTGTTATTAGGATGGAATGGTGCTTTCACTTGCACAAAGCTACCTAACAAAAACCTGCCCCATATTTAATAATGAACTTTTAGAGTCATTTATTCTCTTTTTACTAATCTTGATTGCATCTTGAGGAGCTCATGGAACAACAAAAAAGGAATACAATTATACAGGCTGGAGAAAGAGGGAAAACTCTCTTTAGAGATATTATTTTCTACCAGAAAATCTGGAGTAATAAACTAACAAAGTCTTAGAAGTACAAAGAAAATTCAGTAAGGTACAAAATAAAGATCAATTCTTAAAATAGCCCTGGCTGGTGTAGCTCAGTGGATTGAGCACAGGCTGGGAACCAAAGGGTCCCGGTTCGACTCCCAGTTAGGGCACATGCCTAGGTTGCAGGCCAGGTCCCCAGTGAGGGCCATGTGAGAGGCAACCATACATTGCTGTTTCTCTCCCTCTCTGTCTCCCTCCTTTCCCCTCTCTCTAAAAATAAAAATAAAATCTTTAAAAAAATAATATTTTTATATGTTACTAAAAATGAAGTAGAAAATACAAGGTTTGACAATGTCTCTTTCACATAAGCAACAAAATCATAAAGTATTTAGAAATATAATTGATTTAAAGTATGTGTAAGACTTTTGTGGAGAAACTATGAAACTAGTGAAAGATGGGAAAAAAGACTTGAATAAAATAAAAAGTATTCAACATTTTATTAGAAGTCCTAAACAATGAAAGGGATAGAAAAACCAAAGTATAACTGGTCAAAAGAAAGATTTAACAGTGCTCTTTTCTGCAGTCAAAAATAATGATACCTCAAAAATTACGTGAATCTAAGAAGAAACTAGCAAAATGTTTTCTTGAATTTTCAGCAAGGGAGCCTAGATATATGATCTACATGCAAAAATTAATGTCTTTCTTATATCCTCTTAATAATCAATCAAAAGGTGTTTTTAGAAAGTAAGTTCCTATTGGTGGTGGGTTGAATAGTGTTCCTCTAAAATGTATGCCTGCCCAGAAACTCAGAATAGACTCTGTTGGGAAACAGGGTCTTTGCTGATATGATTCATTAAGGATCTCAAGATAAAATCATCCTGGACTTAGGATAGGTCCTCAGTCATGACCGATGTCTTTATAAGGGAAAGGAGAGTGATATTTTTGAGACACAGGGAAGAAGGTCACGTGAAAAAGGAGGCAGGGATTGGCGAGAAGCTGCCCCACATCCAGGAGTGCCCGGAGCCAGCAGAGACCAGACGAAGCCAGGTGTGATCCCCCCAAGAGCTTTTGGCTGGTGTGTGGCCCTGCCCACACCTGGCTTTCAAACTTCTGACCTAAGGAACTATGTATGAGAACACATTTCTGTCATTTTAAGCCATCCAGTTTGTGATAATTTTTTAATGGTAGTCCTAGGAACCAAGTACATCATTCATGATACCACGAAAACTCTAAGGTACTAATTATAAATGTGAACAATTTTAATGAGGAAAAAATCATATATTTTTACAGAAAGGCAAAATGAAGACCTAAATAAATGAATAAATCCAAATTCATGGATGGTAAAATTCATCATTTTAATGATGTCAGTTCTCCAAAAATTAATCTATAAATTTAGTGTATCCCATGTAAATAGAATTTTTATAAGTTTTACATACTAATTATAAAATTCATAAGAAAGTGTGAATTTTCATGGATAACTAACATATTTTTGTTTTAAAAAGAGATAACTGGTCTAGATCAATAAAACGTGGTCAGTCTAATATGCAATCATATTATAAATCCATAGTGATTTAAATAGTGTATTATTGGCACAATAAAAAAAGATTAGTATAAAAAAGAATAAAGATTTTATAAAAGACCCATGAGCCCTGGCTGGTATGGCTCGGTGGATTGAGCACCAGCCTGTGAACCAAAGGGTCGCAAGTTCAATTCCCGGTCGGGGCACATACCTGGGTTGTAGGCCGGGTCCCCGGTGCGGGGTGCGTGAGAGGCAACTACACATTGACGTTTCTCTTTCTCCTTCCCTTCAACTCTCTCTAAAAATAAATAAATAAAACCCTTTTAAAAAAAAGACCCACGTATGTATAAGAAAGCCAAATTGCAGCCCTGGCTGGTATAGCTTAGTGGACTGAGCACAGGCTGGGAACCAAATGGACCCCGTTTGATTCCCAGTCAGGGCACATGCCTGGATTGTGAGCCAGGTCCCCAGTGAGGGCTATGTGAGAGTCAACCATACAGTGCTGTTTCTCTCCCTCTCTTTCTCCTTCCCTTCCCCTCTCTCTAAAAATAAATAAAATCTTTAAAAATAAATAAATAAATAAAAATTAAAAAAAGGAAAGCCAAATTGCAGAATAAGTACAATGGCAAATGAATATTCAAAAAGATACATGGCCTCACAAAGGCTCAGAAGAATACAAATAAAAAGGAAAATAAAATACCTTTTCTCATGCAGCGGTCTGGCAAAAAATGAAATCGTCAGTAACAAGTAAGGATTAAAGGAAAATATACTGACATTGCTGGTGCATTAAATTAGTGTCGCCACTCTGGAGGGCATAGGCAGTCCTGCAATTTTTTTTAGTGATTTCATTTATTTATTTTTAGAGAGAGAGGAAGGGAGGGAGAAACAGAGGGAGAGAAACATTGATGTGAGAGAGGAACATCTACCGGTCGCCTTTCACACACCCCCAAACAGGGACCTGGCCAGCAACCCCGGCATGTGCCCTGACTGGTGATTGAACCAGTGACCTTCTAGTTTGTAGGCCGATGCTCAATCCACTGAGCCACACCAGTCAGGGCACAGCAGTCTATTAAAACTAGATATGTGCATACTCTAAGACTCAGCAAATCTATTTCTAGGGATTTACGCCATAGAAGCATTTGCACTGGTGCACAACAACCAAATTACAGATTATTCATTGCATAATTATTTGTGACAGAAAAAATTTGAATGTCTGTTGATTAGAAATAGTTAAAGTACGCTTCATTCATGCAGTGGAATATTATGCATCAAAGAATGAAGTACTGCTGTGAGAACTAGTAACATGGAAAATATACATAGGTGAGAACATGTTCAGAGATATCATTTAAATATCTCTGACTGTTATGGAGTCTTAATAACAATCATGTGCCACATATACGATGGTAGTCCCATAAGATTATAATGGAACTGAAAGATTCCTAGTGCCTAGTAATGTTGTAATCTTAACCTCATAGGGCAATGCATTACTCATGTGTTTGCGATGATGTTGATGCAAACAAACCTTTTTCTCTGCTAGTCATATATAAATATAGCACATGCAATCATATACCACTCATGATACTTGATAATAATGATAAATGACTGTTTTACTGGGTTATGCACTTACTATATTATACTTTTATTGTTACTCTAATTATAAAAAACGTTGGCTACAAAGGTTGGCTATGCATATATGCATGTACGTATACATATGTAAATATGCCGTGTTATGTTGGCAGCACCACACACCCCCTGGCTACTGAGTCCTTGGTTGCATTGCTTTCCCCTGTACTTGACTTAGTCTTGTGCTTTGCATGGTAACATGCTGTACAGGTTTGCAGCCTAGCAGCACCAGGCTCTACCATATCGCTCAAGTGTGTCGTAGACTAAACCACCTAGATTTATGCAAGTGCACTCTGTGATGTTTGCACAACATCAAAATTGCCTTACAACACATTCCTCAGAATGTGTCCTCATGGTTAAGCAGCGCATGACTATATGAAAAGAATTCAAGTAGGAGTCTTGCAAGCTCAAAGGTCATTAGAATTAAATAAAAATACATTTATTTACTTTTGCCTTAGAACTGCAGATTTTAATCAAGTGTTGTTGCCAAACTGGGTAGGATTTCACCATCTAATCTGATTTAAATGATGAGTACTTATGAGATGATTAACTTTATGTGTCAAATTGGCTGGCCCACAGTGCCCAGATATTTAGTGAGGCATTGTTCTGGATGTCTCTGTGAAAGTTTTGTTTTTTTTTAATGAAAGTAAAATATAAATTGATGGACTTTGAGTAAAATAGATTACCTCTATAATGTGGGCAGTCCTCGTCCAGTCAGTTAAAGGACTTACTAAAACAAAGACCTACCTCCCCTGAGCAAGAGTTCAGTCAGCAGACTGCCTTTGGACTTGAACTGCACCTCCAGCCTGCCAGAATTTGGACTTCCAAACCTTTATAACTGCATGAGCCAATTCTCATTCTCTCTCTCTCTCTCTCTGTCTCTCTGTCTCTGTCTCTGTCTCTGTCTCTCTCTCTCTCTCTCTCTCTCGTTGTTTCCCTCCCTGCATATATACATTCTGCTGGTTCTACTTCCCCAATCCAGTGATGATAGGAATCCAGGGACATAAGCAGTGTCTGTGGCCAGCCCACTCTTAAAGTTACGAAGTCTTTGGCTTTGCAACGTTCAGTGTAAGGATCTGTGCGTACCATCATTGTGACCGTGATATCACAATCTACAAACTCTGTTACAAAACTCCATCAAGCAAAGAAAACAACCCCAAAATCATGTGAGATAACGTAACTTTTTAAAAATAGGTAAGCATCTTTCAATTCTAAGAACATTTGAGAGACAGGATCAACCAGAGTGACAGGTCGGTCCAAGCTGGGTGCCATAGTACAATCCCGTGGAGGGGGTTCTATGTGCTCGTGGACGAGGCAGGTGAGGAGGCGCGCGCTGCACTGGCCTGGCTGGGGGAGTTGGGAGGTGGGGGGTGAGCTCGTTGATGACGCCAGGCCCTCACGTGACCAAGAGCTGCAGAGCATCGCAGTGTTTGGTGCAGTTGTCACTCCCTTCTGGGTACCAGCTCCCTGCTGTCCTACGCACCGCGGGCTGGCATAGGGCCAGTGAAAGCGGAGCAGGTAAGGGCCCGGGACCGCGTGTAGGCCAGGGTGGCAGCTGCCTGCCAACCCCTGAAGCCGGGGATCAGTACTGCAGACTCTGCTAGCTTTCTCCACTCTCGGCATTCTTGGGCAGGTAAATAGTGACCCCTTGGGGTGCGGGCGCTGGGGCAGCAGGGTCCCAGGGAGGGTAGCAGAGCAACTCAGCGATGGGAAATCATCCCCAAGCTCCTGTAGGAAAATGGTGAACCGGGCGAAGGGAGAGCAGGCTGGAGACACTGCCCTGGGAGGGCCGGGAAAAGGAGGGAGTGGCGGTTGGGTGCACAACGCTCAGCGCCAGTAGACCCCACTCCCCCACCTTGGCCCTCTGCAGGTCTGCTGGGCCAATTGTTGCTGCGCACTCGTAGTGAGAATCGGGAAGAGGAGCAGACATCAAGGATAGGCCCAGGTGGGTGCGGGAGACAGTGGTGGGGGACGTTGTGCATAGCCTAGTCTGAGACCCCTCCTCCTTCCAAGTTCTCCCTTCCCCATTCCCTGTCCCCAGTCCTCCATTTCGTTGTCTGCTGAACTCTGGGAAAGAATCCTGGGAAGCAAAAAAAAAAAAAAATGGTGGGCTTTGGCAGAAGGAGGGAAAAAGAGAGCTGGAGAGAGGGGCTGGAAATGGAGGCCCCCTAGAGGACGCAGGAATCTCCTAAGGTGGTAAAAAATGAAACTTAAAAAACCTTTCGTACTGGGGGTTTGAGTCCTACTGGTCAGTGCACCCAGCATTCAGTCTGTCCTTGCCTTTGTCTTACTTGTGTTCAAAGAAAAACAACGAGGAAATCATGGCAAATATACACCACGAAAACGAAGAAATGGAGCAGCGCATGCAGAATGGGGAGGAAGACTGCCCTTTGGAAAGGGGTGAAGGACACCAGCCCGCAGGGAATAATAGACGGGGCCAGGCTCACCAACTGGCCCCTAACTTTCAATGGGCCATACCCAATCCGCAGGTCAATGATGGGATGGGTGGAGATGGAGATGATATGGAAATATTCATGGAGGAGATGAGAGAAATCAGGAGAAAACTTAGGGAGCTACAGTTGAGGAATTATCTGTATGTCCTTATGGGGGAGCTCTCTAATCACCATGACCATCATGATGAACTTTGCCTTATGCCCTGATTCTTGTCATTTTCCATGAGATTAATACTGTGATTCCCACTGTTTTCTTTTTCCTTGCATTTTCTGATATGCCTTTACTGATCCATTTGCTGTGAACCGTATGTAATTTCCATGTGTCAAGTGGGTTCTGTGTTACCAACTTCTAATTGGAGATTGCCTTGGCACACAGTCTTAAGTTTCTGTCAACAGTAGTTTCACCCATTTGCATGGAAAAATGTAAAGTTAATAAAGCAATGAAAAATTAAAAAAAAAAGAACATTTGAAATTAAGAACATAACTGTCAACTTTAGATGGTGAACACGCAATATAATGTATAGATGATGTATTATAGAATTGTACACTTGAAACCTGTATAATTTTATTAGCCAATGTCACCCCAATATATTCAATAAAAATCTAAAAAAGAACATAACTGTCAAGATAAACAAATCTGTGTTTTCAATAATTTACTGTTAAGAATTTTTCATATATTTACATTATATATCATATACTATTTAGAACTTGGTCTAATAGAATAATAGCTTATTAGAACAACATTTTGTGATTCCAACTTAAAATATTATATAATTTACTTAGGTTTTTGGTTTACTGTAATATCTGTGCTTCACAAACACTAATGGAATATTAAGAATTACTTACTTAGACTTCCAGCCAAGATGGAGGCGTAGGTAGACACAGTGTGCCTCCTCATTCAACCAAAAGAGGAAAAACAACAACTTAAAAAAACAAAAACAGCCAGATCTGACAGAAAATTGAACTGAGTGGAAGTCCGAGAAACAATGAGTTAAAGAAGACACGTTCATCCAGACCGGAGGGCAGGGCAGAGCTGGGCGGAGAGCACCAGGTGAGATGGTGGCCTGTGGAGTGGTCCCGGCAACACTGCAGCTGCCCCGAGAGGCCCAAGGTGGGCGCGCCTGGCCAAAACGCAGCCGGCGCACTAAGCGAAACCCACTGGACCCAGCAGGGCCAAGACTGGGGGACCAGGCAGTCCCTCATTCGTGCACAGATAAAATGGGAGAAAAAGCTGGGGAGTGGAGCAGACTGCGCAACCCATGAACACGGGAAAATAGAGCCTCAAACCACCGATTGAAAACACCTGTGGGGGTTGAGGCGGTAGCGGGAGGAACTCCTGGCCTCACAGGAGAGTGCGTTGGGGAGACCCACAGGGACTTGGAACTGTGCAGGCCCGCTTACTCACCCAGGAGCCAGCAAAGAAGGGCCCAACTTGCTTGTGGGTAACTGGGGATGTGTGGAGAGCAGAGCAGGTGCCATTGTTCTCTCAGGACCCGCCCCCACAGGCAGCGTCAAGACACAATGACGTGGGTTACCCCGCACTGGTGAACACCTAAGGCTCCACCCCTTAAAGTAACAGGTGCACTGAAGAAAAAAGTGGCCCAAATGAAAGAACAGATCAAAGCTCCAGAAAAAATACAACTAAGCAACAAAGAGATAGCCAACCTATGAGATGCACAGTTCAAAACACTGGTAATCAGGATGCTCACAGGATTGGAAGAAAGATGGTTGCAATTAGTTGAACAAATGAAAGATACAATAAAAGAAATGAGGGGAAATCTGCAGGGAACCAATAGGGATGAGAAGGAAACTGGGACTCAAATCAACGGAGTGGACCATCAGAAAGAAAAAAACATCCAACCAGAAAAGAATGAAGAAACAAGAATTCAAAAAGATGAGGAGAGGCTCTAGGACATCTTTAAACATCCCAACATCTGAGTCATAGGGGTGCCAGAAGGAGAAGAGGAAGAGCAACAAATTGAAAACTTATTTGAACAAATAATGAAGGAGAACTTCCCTGATCTGGCAAAGGAAATAGACTTCCAAGAAGTCCAGGAAGCTCAGAGAGTCCCAAAGAAATTAAACCCAAAGAGGAACACACCAAGGCACATCATAATGACATTACCCAAGATTAAAAATAAGGAGAGAATCTTAGAAGCAGCAAGAGAAAAGGAGACAGTTACCTACAAAGGAATTCCCATAAGACTGTCAGCTGATTTCTCAAAAGAGACCTTGCAGGCAAGAAGGGGTTGGAAAGAAGTATTCCAAGTCATGAAAGGCAAGGACCTACATCCAAGAATACTCTATCCAGCAAAACTTTTGTTTAGAATGGAAGGGCAGATAAAGTGCTTTTCAGATAAGGTCAAGTTCAAGGAGTTCATCATCACCCAGCCTTTATTATATGAAATGTTAAAGGGATTTATCTAAGAAAAAGAAGATAAAAAATATGAACAGTAAAATGACAGCAAACTCACAGTTGTCAACAACCACACCTAAAACAAAAACAAACTAAGCAAACAACTAGAACAGGAACAGAATCACAGAAATGGAGATCACATGGAGGGTTATCAGCGGGGGAGTGAAGGGGGAGAGAGAGGGAGAAAAGGTACAGAGAATAAGTAGCATAAATGGTAGGTAGAAAATAGACAGGGGGAGGTTAAGAATAGTATAGGAAATGTAGAAGCCAAAGAACTTATATGTATGACCCATGGACATGAACTAAAGGAGGGGAATGTGGGTGGGAGGGGGTGTGCAGGGCGGAGGAGAATAAAGGGGGGAAATGGGACAACTGTAATAGCATAATCAATAAAATATATTTAAAATATAAAAAATTAAAAATTAAAAAAGAAAAGAATATATACAAAAAGAAGAAAGGTGTTTTCCCTCAGAAAAAGTTCAGGAAGATTTTAATTTTATGAGTGATTCCTGAATATTCTCCACATGAAAGCATCCATGTGTTGCTTGTGTAAGTAAAAATAAAGACAACCCTTTGTCAGGTTATGTGTATCCATTTGGGTTCAACTTAGTTACTTCCGACTCTCTACGTTGTCTCAAAACAAGCCTGTATCAGATGGAAT
The DNA here is from genome assembly GCA_004026765.1 of Micronycteris hirsuta. NCBI lineage: Eukaryota > Metazoa > Chordata > Mammalia > Chiroptera > Phyllostomidae > Micronycteris > Micronycteris hirsuta. The sequence goes on from PVJI01003069.1 coordinate 105,929, forward strand.
TAACGTTACTCCTTTTGCATTAACTCAAAGCCACTCTCCTAGCGCTGCTGTTTCCAACCACCTCCCTATTTGAAGGTCTTTATATAATGGGTAAAACTAAAAAATACAAACAAGACTCAGAATGTAATTTTGATACGATTGTTGAGTGTGTGGTTGTACTTGTCAGTATCACCGTGGTGGTGGGTGAACGGGATGCCATAATTACTTAGGGAATATCAATGAAGATGTAGGCGCGCATGCTTGAAAGGGGCTCAGGGAGGGGGGCTATGGACACACAAGACCATAGTTTCCAAGTGTAGCCCTGAGAGAACACGTATTATTTTGAAAGATCTAAGGGAAAAGCTAAGACTCTTGTTTGTTTGCTAGCAACCTGTAGCCAGGGTCACGGTCTGGAATAGAAGGCAGAACAAAGGAAAGGTTAAAATCTCTGGCACAGATTTTCCATCCTAGGGAGGAACAGGGAGGGTCCCAATATTGAAGTCAAGGGTCCCAGAATCAAGGTGCCTTTAACATTATCATCTGTGATCCCATCTTAAAAAACAAATAGACAAAATAAAGGCAACACAGGAGCTGACACGCAAAGGGTTTTGGGAGATGAGCTATTTAAGGTTACTTCTACCTGTTAAAAACTTATGCTCAAAAAACTTCATTAGGCTGTAAAATTGTGGGATTTTACATTTCATTTATTTATTTAGTTTTTAAGAACAAGATCAGTGGCACATATTCTCTTCCCTGGCTAAAGCTTTAGTAATATCTAATAGGGTTACAAAACTCCTTGCTAAAATTATGTATAAAACTTGCCCAGAGCAGGAGACATTTTGACCTGGAAACCAGAGCCAGGAGCTGAAATATTTGATCCAATTTCCCTTTGCTCCTACATGCTAAACCTTAAAAGAGGGGGTGTCCCAGGCCATCCAGGTGAGACACCTGATTCATGGGGAGAACTTAACTCTGCATGAACCCCTGGTGACCAGTGCCTCTTCCCCCCACTCTCCACACCCGCCCCTCCACCCCAAAAGGCAGTGTCTAGGGATGCTGGCAATAGAGATCATTTCTGTTCCCACATAAATTGCTAGACATTATTAATCAATGGAAGGCCAATTGGGATTATTTATAGAGAAACAGTCTTCAGTGTGCTCCTGGGACAATTAAAAAACAAAACAAAACACAGAGAACTTGGAAACCCGAGAGGGGGAAGGAAATGCTGGAGAAACGGATCAGGACAACTGGGCACAGGGAAGAACTAGGACCAGAGAGAATTGGTCTCAGGGATGGAGAGGCCTGAGGACTAGAACAGGAGTAGGTAAAATAAGGATACTTAATAACTCTGACACTGTTTGTCTGAGTTGTGATGTGACTCTCCTCCATCCCCCACCTACCCGAATTTTCAGTGCCATTAACTGTCTTGCTGACTCTGTCGATCACGAAAGGAAAGGGAAGGGAGGTCCTTATCACAGGGTTACGAAAAGAGAAATAAGACACAGAGCAGAGGTGGTGACTTCCAAGTACGCAAGAAAGAAGGATGATGTAACTGAACTTGGGTGATTCCGGAACTTCATCCTGAGGAGTCTCTGGAGTAGGGTATGTGAGATGGGGCTTGCTCAAGTTTAAAAATACGTGAAAGAGAAAGAAAACCTAATGTCTGTAAGCCTGGGGACCCTCTGGAGGCTGTGATATGAATTACACAGTGATTTACACCAGACGTGGAGAATGAAGAGCTCAAAGGGTGGTTCTACGTTCCTGAGGTCGGTTCCACCAACTCTGAGATTCATTACCTACCTCTTTGTCCATCCATCATTCATTATATCTATTAACTTGTCCACTTCCAATTTTCCTCAATGCCACTATTTCCTCTAAGCCCTTAATGGTTTTTTTAGTGTTTAAGGGAATTTCTCATCTGATTAATAATAGCAGCAGAATTAGTAAACACCAATGCAAATCTCTGGCCACACCAACTGAAAACCAATAAAACACACACATTCCATGAAAGCAAGGGACCCAGGTGGAGTGAAGAAAAAGTGATTTTTCTTGCTGTTTCCCTCTTTGGAGAAAAGGAGTCTGCTTACCAAAGACTTAGGTGACTGCCTGGGTGAACTTTTCTCTAGTCTCTGGAGTACCACTGGGGACAATTTTTGATCTCAAATCAGCTGCAGTGCTGCCCTTGGGCCAGAAGAAGGTCAGCAGTCTGCACTCGTGGACAATCCCCAGCCCGGAGTCTGAGCGGAGGCTGTAGCCACACAAGGACCACCGGCCCCTCTCCTCTGTTCCTCCTGTGTGCTCCCCACTGTCTGGTTCTATCCAATTTCCTCCACTGAGAATTTTCCATCTGTCACTGGCCTGCCTGGACACACTCCTGCTATTTCTCATGACTCATGGGCCTCTCTGCCTCGCTTCGATAGAACTGGCTTCATTTCTCACCCTGATGGTGCTTCAGCTTCAATTTCTTCTCACCATAGAAAAGTCACCAGGCTTACTTTCTAAGATTCAAAAAATATATTTATATATATGTAGCAGTGTCAAAGAATGTAAAAGAAATGATTCGAATGAATCATAAGGTTACAAAGAATATTGAGGACTTCATTTAGCACCCCCTTCCATCTCTGCAATTAATTATACTTCATGTAAGCAACCATCTGCTTTTAAGTCACAAAGTATTAAGTCAACATATATGATAACCACTATCTGTCTGAAAAAAGAAATAGGCCTGCCTGCAATCCCCATGCTAAAAGTGAGCTCATCTTCCCCCTAAGGCACCCAGGCAAATTCAAGTTCCAGAGTTTCTGTGAAATATAAAGTCATAAAATAAAATGTACAGGCTTAAAAGTAAACAATGATGATAATAAAACACTGCTCGCAGGAACAAACAAACGGAAGGCAGAAAAGGAAACAGGTCTCTCAAAGTAATTCCTTAAGGCTGTCATATCGACTCTCCTAAAATAATACACAATAAACTCTCCATTCCTCTTGCCTGTCTATGCGGCGCACACATGGTTCTTGAGCAAATGGGGTGCGGTTCCCGGAAATGGAAGCGTTCACGGGTGAGCAGTTTCCGGTCTTTATAACACTGCCCCCTACAGAGTTAGCCCTTGACCTCTCCCGCTGCCCCTCCCTGTCCCTTCGCTGACCCCAACGACGGTTGCTCTCAGTTTCCGCTCTCTGCTGCCCTGTCCTCTGGACCAGGCTGCAGTCACGCTGTCATGTCCCTGACCGTGTCCAGGCCTAGCATCAGCATGTGAGAGCCAGCTGGCTGACCTTTAGTTCTGCTCCTTGGATGCTTCCTTGAAGGGGCTTCGAGTCTGTCTGAAACGAACCAACCTGCTGTTCTTGCTCCGGTTCCCACGGCAGGCCCAGTTCTACCACCTGCACCCGCGCGGTCTGCCTGCGTGAGTCACAGCTGCACACCAGAGCAAAGAATAGAGGGCACACTAGGGCATTTAAGGGAGGCATTTGCACATTTTTCAGAAAACTCACCAGCTTGAAGAAATTACCAGAATAGTTTTTCACCAGTTCTGACTGTATAAGAGTATATGATTGCCCACAGAACTTAGGAAAAAATATATATACAGTTGCAGTATACTACAGTGGATTTACATACATATATGCTATTTCAGTAAAAAAAATTATAAACAACTGGCACTATGCCAAGTGGAATTAAATGGAGTATGTATGTAGTGAAAGGCAATGTCTTTTAAAAAAAGAAGTCGGATATCAAAACAGGGTGAACAAAGACTGCCAAAAGGAGTGGACTAAAAGGGGAGAGGTGGCAATTGTAACATGACACCTTAAAGCTGAGATTTGGGAGGTGGTGTCCTTACGGGCAAGGGTGAAATCTTCAAGTATCGCCATAGGCATAGGCGGCAACGTGTGGTAGGGATAAGGTCACCGGAGGAAAGGGTGTCATGGAACTGAAAAGTTGGGTTTGGAAAGGCTGGACAGGTGGGTGTTTAAATCACCAAGAATATTGACAGTATCGTCTAAAAGTGATCGACTGTGAGCCAGGAGTGAGAACCTTCTAGGGCGGATGGGACAGTGCCCCAGGCTTGGGGCTCAGTACTTTACACAGAAAGTTGAAGAGAATATTTAGAGAAGACGCTGAGGACATGGAAGGTTTTGTTATGACCGACTACGACTTCCAGAGGACACAACAAGAGTTGGGGAAGTTGGGCTGGGAATAGGGAGGTGGGAGGAAGGACCCAGCCGTATGAAAGGCGCATCTGAAAGATGGCACTTGACTGGGGAGCCTGGGCTTCTCAAGGCGACCACATAACATATTAAGGAAGGTCCTACTGAGGTTACACAAATATTGGAGGTGAGGCCGTGGGTGATGAAGAAGAAGAGAGTGTTCTTGCCAGAAGCATGCTCGGGGCTCTCTTGTCTCTTGTGCCAGTGGAGATATAAAGGCCAGCAGAGGGGCTGTCTTAGGTCAAGCACAAATAACTGGAGATTTCCTTGTGATTTTTCCCACCTTCATCTTCTCCATGGCTCCAAGTCCCTGTGGAGGAATAACAACTAGGTTTCATTCCCCATGGACAGGGAATGAGTTTCTGGAGCACTCTGGTATGAAGAGCTTCAAGGTCACATCCATGTTTGGGGGAAAAGGTAAATGGTCCCCTATACACCAGTACCTGCTCTCCCTATTTAAGGTGATCCCTAAAGCTCAATTCAATCTCTAATTCTTTATCTAACGCCCCACTTTTCAACCTGCCTTCCAACCACTAACACACACACAAAGCATTTAGGACTTTTATATATTACATTCTACTTCAGGCCACTACCATAATCCTTCCCGAAGGCCATCTATCTACTCAGCTTGCTGCCCTCTATGCTAAAGAGCCCTACGTCTCCCTGTCCAGACCAGACTGCATTCCTGAGAACCAGAACTTGTCTGAAATTGTCTCCTGGGTTTCCAGTGCTTCAAACGTACTCTTCAATCCTCTCCTGTCCCCGCCACCCCAAAGTGTTCCTCTCCCAGTTAGTGTACACCCATTGGAACCACCCAAGTCATCTTCACCTCCTCCTTCTCTCCAAATCGTATCGGTCACCCATTTCTGTCCATGTGACCACTGGAATTCCTCAGTCTGCCCCTTCTTCTCCGGCCTCACTGCCTCTGCCTGGTTCACATCTGTATCTTCTCTCAAGTGTGGGAAGTGTACTCCTACTCACCTGCCAGCAAAGTGACCTTTGCAAAACACAAATATTTCTTCCTACATGTACAGGATAAAGATCAAAGTTCTTAGCCCTTGACACAGATGTTTGTACGGGTGCCTCTCTCTCTCGCTAGACTATGACCTTTCACAAGGCAGGAATCTGTGCCTCCTTTAATTTGAATTCCCAGTTACTGCTTGGAGATGCAGAACATACTCCATAAATGTTAACTGGAGTAATGTGCCAGCAGGCAGAGGGAACGTATAAAAAACAGCATAGTTTTAAAGACTCTCTCTCATGAAAGTCAGACAGACTGAGCCTCTTTTAAGCGAATGAGAATACTCTTCGGTTGTCTTTTTAAGCCTTTCCTAGACAAGCTTGTATTTCTCTTCGGGCACTCCCTGGAGCTTTGCTGTGTGCCTGCGTTGGGGGACACCAGCCCTGCTGGGAACCTGGGTCACAAAGGAATCTCTGCGCCTGCGTGAATCACCCAGCCCTCCATAAGCCAGACCCTGCAGCAGGTCTGGGAGCTGTGCTCTCCTTGATGTGTGTTCCCCTGATGCATTGAGCTCCCCTTCTCTGTTCCATCCACCTTGTTTTCAGTAAACCTCTTTTTAAAAAAAAATTGCATTGCCTCCTCTCCTGATTTCTATCTTGAGGGGGGGACAAGACTTCCTTCACTGGTGAAAAGAGTTGACAGAAGATCAGTTTCTACAACACACAACAACAGCTCATTCATCCCTGCTCTTACCATGGATAGCAAAGGAAGTGCAATCTTTTAATTTGATAATTAATAGAAGATATATCAAGGGTGGAAATAGGGGTCTTAATATAAATTTTCTTACATTGGATTCTGGCTCTACTAATTTGCAGGTATGTAACACTGGGCTTCAGTTTCATCAATGATAAATTGAGATAACAATAGTACCCCCCTGGCTGGAGTGGCTCAGTGATTGAGCTCCAGACTGAGAACCAAAGGGTCACCAGTTCAATTCCCAGTTGGGGCACATGCCTGGGTTGCAGGCCAGGTCCCCAGTAGGGAGCGCTCCAGAGGCAACCACACATTGACATTTCTCTCCCCCACTTTCTCCCTCCCTTCCCCTCTCTAAAACTAAATAAATAAAATCTTAAAAAAAAAAAGAATAGTACCTAATTGAAATGGTTCTTATGGGGATTAAATGAGGTCGGATATGGCAAGTGTATGGAATAGGAAGTAATCAACACATAATAGACGTGGTTGCTATTCTGAAGAGTTGCAAGTGTGGTCCATTAATAGATAACTGGAAACATTGTTGCTATTAGACATTGGAAAACATGCCCGCGTTTTCTAGAATATGAGAAACATGTCTTTTTTTTTTTTCACAGAGTAAGCCTGTGAAGGAGGTTCAAAGTTTTCGTCTCTGGTGTCCCCAATTTTTCCTTCTCCCTGTGCTTTTTACCCCTCTGTCGTCTCCCTCCAGGGTCTGACTGCTCCTGGAGGAGCCAACGGTACAGCCCTCTGCAGAAAGTAGCTTCCGGTCCTGTGGGGGCAGGTGGGCAGTCTGGTCGACTCCCAACATTATCTCAAAATTTTATTTTTCTCTCAGAGAGATATATTGACACAACGGAAAAAAACGCATGTATTTTGTTTGTGTTGTTTTCAGAGTTCAGCTTCTTATTAAATGTGTTACAAAAGAGGTTTAGTCAAAAAGCTCCAAGCCCACGTCATCCCAAGACTCTCAGATGCTTCCTTCTCAGCTGGGGCGCAGTGGGGGACAGGCGGGCCTCCTGCTGGGCCAGGTCAACAGCCCCGACTTGCAGATGAGGCTCCGGATGTTGACACTGGCCAGGGCCTTTGCAAACAACCCTGGCCAGAAAAGTTCCACATTCAAGCCGCGGCTTTAACGACAGCGCGGATCTTACCCTCCGTCGGGCGGAGTAGATGCAGGCGGGCTCCGAGACCGAGGCGGATGCTGCCTGGAGAGGCGCTAGTCGCGGAGGAACTGAGGGCCTCACCCCAAGGTGGGCTTAGCTGCCTCAGAAGGACCAAGCACCTTAAGAGGAAACTGGGGAAAGGGCAAAACTTCATTCATTTTAAACCTGAGTTCCATTACTAGACCACCCCTACAGTAAACCAGAAAAAATGTTTTTTTATAAATTGCATTATTTTGTAACTAGCATCTTACATTGTATTTTAATACTTGTGTGTGTTTTTAACCTCTATAGACAGCAAGTTCCCATTGTTCAAACTAATAACTGAAGAATGTTAATTTGTTCACTATAAATGTTACAAAAAATTTATACACATATTGTCCTGTTATTGCACGTCTTCATTCTTAATATACTGGAATTCTCAAAAATGGCTTGGTGAGCTAGGGCACCTCCTTTACCTTCTGAGAAGGCCTAGACACATCTACAAAGCGAATCTTCCTTTTACTGTCAATAACTACCTTTTTTTAACGTCTCTCGGAGGTATTTTTGTGTTCAAAGATTCGCCTCCCTTTTAAAACAGAGGCAAGGAGAGGAAGGAAATGAAAGGGGGATGGAGGACCAAGTCCCCGTCACAGAGCACGCAAAGTGGCACTGATCACAAGTCACTTATCTCACAAGTTACCGGGAACGCTGCCCATATCGTGGTCACACGGGCAGAGAACTTGGAGCAGTGCAAAGCACCACCGCGAAGGCAGTCCCCTGGCAGTGTGCTCCAAGGACCCCGTCCAGCCAGCAAACTCTCTGTTTCTGGCCCCGGGTGAGATAAGTAAGAACGTTTGAAATTAGGCATTTAGAAACTATTCTAGAAAATTGACAAAGTAATTTTACGTCTGCTGAGTCAAATAATAAGAGATGTGGGCTTGTGGTTTCTATGTCTGATTTATTTTTACTTCATTTCCTTCATTTTCTGGTAATTTATTTTCATTGTACTTTGAAAATCCAAGAAAAACCTGTCCTTCACTACACATCATTTGAGAAGCACTGACTAAAGGGTATTATTATTTCTGCAGTTTAGCTGAAGAACCATTAAATGTCTAATTGTAAACGAGTTATATGTCATTATTTGAGAAACACTGTTTCATACCAAGTGCAAGGCGTTGCCACCATACAAACACGTTCCAGAACAAGTTTGTTTTGTATTGGGTAACCTGATTCTTTTAGAGTCAGAAACTGTTTTCCCACGAGGTAACAGACACCCTGGGTCATGTTCTGGGTGTACCCTATGAACCAAAAGATGGCTAAGCTATACTATAAAACCCAGTAACTGGTAGATACTATACAAATTAATAACCAGTGTTCCCCAACTTCTTACAGTGGAAAAGAAAGGCTTCTGATTTCCAGATCAGAAAACCTCTCTCTTCCCCATCTGCCTGTGAGAAATGGTGATTCCAAACCCGAGCATGGGGATGGGGGTAAGGAGGGGGCTACTTCTGCAGAAGTTGTTTCCACAGCAACACTCGGAAGAGGAAGACAAAGGAGCTACCCCGCTGCTCACATAGACTAACGGGAGTATTAGGAGGTCCAGTTGGAGGGAACTCACGGGTGATGTAAATAAAATTAAACTGAGGTGATTCCAAGATTCTCTGAGACTGAGGTGAGGTAGGTTTTGCTGGACTTGAAAGTCTTGGTTCTTTACCAGAAAAGCCTCCGGCCTAAACTCCAAAGCACTGTCCTCATTGGTGGCCTAGCGCCAAGATGGAGACGAGGCTTCTTCCTGAACTGAGACTTGTCAGTGGCTTCCTCAGGGATTATTTCCCTTTTGTTGTTGTTTCAAATGATTGTGAAGACAAGTCCAGGCTTGGTGAAGAACACTGTTAGAATCGATTAGTGATGTTTGCCATGGGGACGGGGAGAAGGCAGGGCCGGCCCAGGAGTGGTATTTTGCTACTCCACCCTGAGTGCACCCTAAAAGATTCACACACCTTCGGCCCTTTGATGGCAGCTGAAAACAGGCTGATTTATTAAGAATGTAACCACCAGCACCACCCTGGGAACAGCAGAAGAGAAATAGACATGGAGAGTAGGTAGCACACAACAAGGCGACCTTACTTACAGTGTGTGGCTTACTCACTTTGTGACACGTGGGACTTCACTGAAGCCTGGCTTCCAACCTAGAGTCCACCAGGCACAGTGTTGTGTCCTCGTCACCACCCGGAGTCCTCAGAACAAGATCCTCAGAACTAAACCAGAAGCCCTGGCAACAGTCCCAGGCTCTCTCTTTTAGGTCTTCATTCTAAATTCTGACTTCATAGATGAGGCTCTTTTCTTCTCCAAAGATTGACACCAAAAATGCCATTAGATGAGAGACCATATCTCTACCAACGTGGTGATAAGGTTACTATGGCACAATTCTTAACCAGAGTAGTCCATGGATAGAATTTCGGTGGTTTATAACCAAGGAAAAGAGAAAATCTTGATTTCAAATGGAATTCAGCACGTCCCTCAATGGAATGCAATGAGAGTAGAAAGTAGGTTCGCCTCAAAGGCACTAGTAGTACCTGCGACTTTGTTACTAATGGAAATAGCTATTTTCATCATTGCATTGCAGTGTTGCAGGTATCTTGAAATAACAATTATGCTCACCTCTATTTGAAAGAACGGTGCTACATCTTACTTAATGTGTTAATAATGCAGCACACGTAACATGATTATATTACTATAGCACACAATTTTAAAAGAATATTTTGATAATTGTATTTGAGTGTAATTGTTCTCCTTTGCAATCCCGTGTGCTTTATTGTGTGCACTTAAAAATATCATTCTGACAAGGTGTCTCTAGGTTCACTAGTGTGGCCCAAAGAAAGCAAGGGTCTTGGGCCTTCAAAGGACAGCTGTTTAGCTCTCTTACCTACCATGCATACAACTTAATACCCCCTGGGGCTGGATCAGAGATACACACCAGGGAAGCAGAGGGCCTTCCCCCCTCCCTCCACCTGCCCCGGGTGGGTACAGGGCAGGGAAGAAGCTGGCATGTGCTTTTATTTATTACTTGTTTATAAAACGGATTAACACTGATATTTGTCGAAAATTGGCAATTGTGACATTTTCTGCCTGCATACTGTAAGGTGGCAGGTAAACACTGAGACCGTGAGAAGCTTTTCCGAGGCATACTCATTCTGACTGTCTAAGAAAGAGAGGAAGGAAGGGAGGGAAGGAGAGAGGAAGGGAAGAAGAATAAAAGAAAGAAAAAAGAAAGCAAGCACTACCCTTATTTCCATAAACTGAGTTTAAATAAAAAAGAAGTGTCCAAGTCTTTAGATCTCTAGATGAAGCATTACTGGAAGTTGGATGTTTCCTACCTTTCATGATTCCAACATGAAGTATTTACAAGATAACTCAGTGCCCTTTTCTGTAATAACGAATCGTTAACACTTTAGAAGATTTTTAGTGGAAAATGAAGTAAGGACTGCCTTTGAAGACTAGGGAAATGAGAAAGGTATGCGGGCCGCCTAAGTTTCTTGGGGGGGGGGCGTTGTTTGGGAAAGGGGTGAAGGAATTCAGACTTTGACGACCTTTGTTTAAACTGCGGCGTGAGAGGACGGTCCCTGGTCCCCGGGAAGGTGTCCTCTGGCAAAGTAGGTTTGTAGTGACACAGGCCCACGGCCGGGCGGAGGGAGGAGCCCGCCTAGGCCGGGGACGGGGCGGAGCGCGGCCCGAGCCGGACGCGGGCACCGCCCACAGTGCTCCCGCGCCGGCGGAGCGAGCGGCTCGGTTCCCGCGCCATGGGGCGGCTGGTGGGTCTGAGCTTGCTGGGCATAGCGCTGGCGCTGCTGGGCGAGAGGCTCCTGGCGCTCAGGTAGGTGTGGCCTTCTCGGAGCGGCCAGCCGTCCGCGCGGCCCGGCCGCCCGGTCCCGGACGTCCTCCCCGGAGCCTCCCCGGCCCCTGGGTCCCGGACTCCGGGGCCCGCGGGCCGCGGAGAGGGCGGAGGCCGTGGAGGGCTTCTCCGCGCCGCAGACGTGGCCGGTGGGAAACTCTGGATCGCTCTCTGTTCCCCGCTGGCTGAACCCTTGACTCCACCCCCGGCTTCCAGCAAAACCCGCACACTTTGGGCTGAATCTCGAGACTTTTTTTTTTTTTTTAGAAAGTTTGCAACCCTTTGCCGCTTACAAAGTTCTTTTCTACCTAGATGGACTAGCAAGTGTTTTGCAAGTGCTCGAAGGCAAACCTAAGGGCTTTAACTTGAAAACAAAACAATTCCTCATGCATTGAAACTTTAATTATAAAGGCTTACTTCAGGTCATCGGTGCCGCTTCTCTTTGTTGCCTACACTAGCCTCCGTCTAATAAAGTTGTTCTCCAGCTCTCCCCTGCATAGTTTGAGAAGTTTTCTAATCTTGGCGCGCTGGATCAAATATAATTGGCGATATTCAGCTACCGGTCTTACATCACTTCCTTGTTTATCTCTTCACCTTGGAACCCTGCAGCTAGAATGCCAGACAGACAAGCCTAGTCTATCTCACGTTTTAGTGATAATGAAAAAAACGGGTGGGTAAACATCATCGTTCCTAAACTACCCACTCAAATTTTATAAAGCCTCATGCAAAAGAATTCCAAAAGTATTGAGCACCTCCTATGTATGGTGCAGTCCTCACCCTTAAGAAGTGTACCCCATTACAGAGGAGGAGAAAAAAATAAGTGTGTATAAATTAGGATGTCGAGGACAGGTACAACCACCCCTACAGGCTTAAGGAGGAACGATTACACCCCCTGAAGGTGGAGTTCAGTAGGAAGACACATTGGACATTGGCCTTGAAGATCGGATGAAACACACTGGGATGGAGGAGGCCATCCGAGGGGCAGAGTGCAGTTTGAACTAAGGGATTATGGTGTAGCGGTGTGGAGACTAGCAATAGAACATTTTGAGAGGAGCATAAAGCTAAGGTATGTGAATAGTGTGGGGAGGGGAGGATAGATTTGTGATGGTTAAGGTATTGCAGTTGTTGGGAGGGAATAACAGGGGCCCAAACTCTGGAACTTCAGAAATGGGGGAAATCACAGGTGATAAGATAGATAACAGAGTTTTCAGCTCTACTCTCCAGTAGCTATAGCTTCATCTGCAGCTAAAGGGATGTATGTGTGCCCGGGGGCGGGGGGGGGGCGGTATTGGTGGTAGAATTGGAACAGGCTAGCTTATGGGTAGGAAATGAACATGCTGACCTTAATTTTCACATCATATAAATGCCTATCTTGCTCTGCAGAACATTCTTGAATGGGATGATTTTGTGTGATCTGACCAGCTCTCAGTTTCAAAGGCAAGACCACCCAAATTCACAAGCTCATTAAATTGTCCCTAAACTTCGACCCACTAGTGTTACTGCAAATTGGAGTTTTCTCGATTAACCATGTTTTCCTTCTTATGAATCTTGATGTTATATTTTTAAATTTGTAATACATTTTTTAATTTACATTGAGTTTAGAGTTTTCAGATATTTTACAACTATTTGTTGATCGGATGCCACAATTATTTCCTCAGTTATTTAACAGAAGTATTAAATAGTTTAGTTTTTTATCACATCCACACAGCTCATAAGTATTCATGGTAGATGAAAACTTTGATGGTTTTTTCCCTTCTTTTTCTTTTTTTTATTGTTTATTCTATTACAGTTGTCCTGATTTTTTCCCTTTTGCCCTCCTCCACCCAGCCCACCCCTCTCCCCCACAGTCAATCCCCACTGTTGTCCACGTCCGTGGGTCCTTCTTACATGTTCTTTGACTAGTCCTTCCCCTTCCTTCCGCCATTTTCCCCCTTCTTTCTCCCATCCTACAGCCATTAGTCTGTTCCATGTTTCCATGTCTCTGGTTCTGTTTTTCTCGTTAGTTTATTTTGTTGATTAGATTCCAGTTATAAGCGATGTCATATGGTATTTGTCCTTCTCTGACTGGCTTATCCCCTACTGCCTCAAAAGGTAGGACTTTTTTCTTTCTCCTGCGTAGTATTCCACTGTGTAATCTGATCTTGGGGTTTTAAATTTAAGTCCCTTTAAATGATAAATCTCATTGTTGCAAACATAAGAAAAAGTAAATAAAGCTTATGTACATAGAATGAACCGAATAGGTAATTTACAATTTAATGCATTTTTTTTCTTTATAAAGATTTGACTATAATAAACTTTATTGATAGTGACTTTATAGGGTAGTAACTTCATTGGACAGATGAAGCCCCAAGTCAGCTGATATGAGAATGTTGGGGTGAGTGATGGGTGGCGAGATTTTGCAAATAAAAATGTAGAATGCACACTTAAATTTGAGATTCAGACAAACAACAAGTCATTTTTTAGAATAAGCATATCCCATGCAATACTTGGTACATAATTATGCTGAAATGTCATTTCGTATTTATCTGAAATACCAATTTAACTGGGCATCTTGTATCTTGTAACTGGGCGACTTTATGACTGTGGCTACCAAGCACCTGCTTTACAGAGTTTGGTGGAGTGCTCAAAAGAATCACATTTCTCCTTTCGGACCCCTAGCGTCTATTTCAGAAGAGATGGGGCACGTTCAGGGCTCTATGGCCATAGACTAGAGTCTGTTTCAAAAAGCAGCATTTCCCCCTCCCCATAAGGAAAGGCTCTTCAAAACTACAGGGTTTTTGTTTGTTTGTTGGCTGTAATCTGGTACCTGCTATTTCATTACTCAGTTTTTTGAGTAGGTACTTTGGCATTCAAGTTATTTCTCTCCCCCAGGGTGCCCACTTAAATTTCAACTTGAATTTCAGATAAACAATGAATACATTTTTAGCATAAATGTGTCCCAAGTGGATAAATGGCATCAAAGTTGTCTCTTTTCCTCTGAACTGTCACTGGCTAAGGTTCCCAGAGGAGGATGGCATAATATACCCAACTTTCCCACTCGTCCCTGGTTGAGCAATAAAAGGGAAAATAGAAACACACAGATGTCCCCAGGCCAGCTGCTTTCCGTTGCGCAGTAGGCATGTTGGAATGAGTCATGAGACTTGAGTGCATCAGAGACCTGTGTGTGGGCAGGAACCCCCCAAACGAACGTCTGAGCATTCTACATCTTGCCTGGCACTTTCATGACAGCTCCCCCAAGAAGCTGCTTTTGAATCGCTCTAAAGGATCCGCTTTTTTCTTAAACCATCATCCTCATCATTTGTTGTGTGACTACAGTGTGCTCGTCACTGTGCCAGAAGTGTCCAAAGTTCTTTATATTAAACCAAAATGTACATTTAGTGACATTTGGAAAGTAAGTCCTTTTACATTTCAGTCTTCATATATGTCTTCCTTCCAGTATTATCTGTGTAAAAGCTGAGGCTGGGAGAGGTTGAACTAACAAGTAATTAGTGCCAAACCTGTACTCTAAGCCAGGTCTTCTCATTCCAAATACCTATTACCCCAGTCTCCACAGGCTCCGAGCTCCGCTGCGATTGTCAGAGAGTTATCTCAGCTTTGTAGGCTTAAGCACAAATTCTTAGTTACTAAGTGCAAGCATTGCAGGGGTCCAAGGGGTAAATTCCAAAGTGTTTTACAGGTTTGTTTGTCCTTTGTAAAGCCCTAGTTTGTCCGTATTTAAGTCTGTTCTTAAAACCCCATCAGTGGGTTGTAAATTCGGAGGTCGTGAGATTCGGAACAAAGGCATGCCTGGTAGCAAGACCATATTCCGGTTTGTTCAAGGCACGTGGGTGACACAGCCTGGCGTAGCCTTACCGCTGCTGCCCAGGGAAGTGTGAGAGCACCTGACCGCCCTGTCTCGTCCCACTCTGGGTGGGCCGTACTGTTTCCTGAGTGGAAGGAATCAGTCGATTTCATGGTGATGACCGCTGGCTCATGCTTTGTGGCCAGATAGCCTGAATTCATTTCCTAGCTCCATCGCTTACCTGAGACCTTAGCTTTTTATTTTACCTTTCTGTGTCTCAGTGCCCTAATCTGTAGGATGGGAATAATTATTCTACTTGCTCCATAGTGGGGCTGTGAAAAATAAATGAGGTTATTCTTAGAAAGTGCTAGAACAATGCCAGACACATAGGAAGTGTTCGGTGAAATTACCTATTGTGACAATGATGTGCAAGCAGGGGTTCTGGCCTTTGGATGCCATGAATCCCTTTGGCAGTCTGGGAAGCCGTGACTCCTCAGCATCCTGTTTCTAAATGCACAAAATAAAATACCTAGGCATGCAAAACAAACTGAAATACTCTCTAGTGCTTAAGAACCATGGCCAAAATATTTTTTAAATTTAATGTATGGTATAATAACGTGGGCTTCTTTATTAAAGCTTTAAATAGATCTAGAGGTAACTGGATATCTGACAGCAGGTATTTTGAAGTAGTGGTGAGTATAAATGATGCTTTGAGATGTCAACCACGTCTGACATATGATGTAGCAAGGCCTGTAATTTCTATTAGTGACAGAGTTGTGGGTACCGCTAGTTGAGAATTCTTTGGTTTGCTACCTACTCCCATCCTCAAAAGAAATACTCAATTTCAGTTAGAGGTTTAAGTAAAGATTTATTTTTCTCCACCCAAGGTCACGGATCTTGTAATTTTACCCATGGACTCCTTAAAGGTCACTGGACCTCAGATTAAGAACTCTGAGGTGCATGTTTTTGGTGGCCATCATCTGGAGAGTGAGGGCTGGCTCAGTTGAAAGAAGGCCGTATATGTTCTTTCCCATATCACACCTGTCATTTACTTGTAACTCAAAGGAAAATAACCAAATTTTAATGAAAAAGAAAGGGAACATGACAAAAACAAGAGGAACCTAGAACAAAGGTGGCAGATAGCTTTCATCTTCAATGTCCATTTTTATAGACTGCTAGTGGTTGCCTGCAGCACTGTGTCTGCGGCCAGCTCTGGGGCGTGGGGAAGAGCGCTGTGATTGGTTAGCAATGGCTGCGTGACCACAGAGTGGAGACGGCGGTGCTGTCTGACCTAGTCCATTCATGAGCGTGCTCTGGACAGAGCATGTTGGGAGCAGTAGGCTTTAGCAAAGATACCACTTAACAGTGTTTGTACCATTTTTTTAGCATAAATGCATTTATTGCATTTGCACTTATTGATTTGCTAGTCCAAAGAAATTCGTCTCACTGTCTCTTGTATGTCTCCCAAACTGCTGAAATCTACGATCAGTTAGGAATATTGTAGCTGCACGAGCATACATCAAATTAGTGGTAGCTCACACAAATAGAGGCTTATTTTTCTCGCGTGATAAAACTCAGTGAGTCATTTTAGAGCTTGTCCATCGAATCGCTGGAACTAGGTTCTTAATATTGTTGTTCTTAGATCCTTTACTAATGGCTTAGGACCCCACACTTACGTCAAGGGTGCTGGATGGTGGCGATAGTCCCAGACACTGCATGTGTGGTCAGATCATAAAGGGAGGAGGAGTGACGCCCGTTAGCTCTCTTCTTGTGTCTGCCTTTCCTTTCCAGAACAGAAACTTTCCTGAAAGCCTGGGTCGTGCGGTTGTCCTGAAATACAAAGGAGGCCAGAAAAGCAACTGTTTTCCTTGCCCGCCTCTGCAGTGGAAAGGTTCAGGGAGGAAGGGGGTGAGAATGACTAGGTTTGCCAGCTAGTAGCATCTGCCACTCTGGAATACAAAGGCTGGTCCCCCAAGGAGCAGGGAGCTGGTAGCTCTGCCACCAAAATCCTAGCAGTTCTCTACTGAAAGAATTTGAAACTCTTCTTTTTTTTAAAAAAATTTTTTTTTAAATTTATTATTAGAGACAGGGGAAGGGAGGGAGAAAGAGAGGGAGAGAAACAGCAATGTGTGGTTGCCTCTCACATGGCCCTCACTGGGGACCTGGCCCGCAACCCAGGCATGTGCCCTGACTGGGGATTGAACCAGGGACCGTTTAGTTCCCAGCCCGCGCTCGATCCACTGAGCTATACCAGCCAGGGCAAGAAATTTGAAACTTTTGATGGATCCCAAAGGATGGAAGAGAAATCCTCTCTTTCTTTTATCCTAAAGACAAGAAAACCTGATATGATGAACTGGAAGCTACGCATGGCCCTTGTGTAACTCTTCAGTTTTAATGGCAGGCAGTCTGCACATGGAGAGATGATACTATACAACTAAACTAGTTGGTGAAGATTGCCCCATTAGTAAACTGCAATCATCAGTCGTTTATGCAAACTAAGTTGACTCTGAAAAATACCCCATATTAAACTGTTCCAACACATCTGGATTTTATTTTATCCATCTAGTCTATCTTTGAAAAAAGGTAGATGGTAATCATCGTTATCCCTGTTTCTGTACAGTCAAATGGGCATAATAGTAAGTTGTATAAAATGACAGATGGATACGCAGATGGGTGATACAGAAACTTGATTAAAACAGCAGCTGTGGCCTACTGACACAGCTACACCTGGACTCGTACAATGTCACCGGAGCCTTGGAGGTCATCTAGTCACATCTTTATTTCATACATAAAGACTGAGGCCTACAGAGATTGACTGACTTGTTGATGGTGAGCTTTCTCCCTGAGAAACAGAGCTTCCTTCACTCCTAAGACAAATACAAGGGCAGATGAGAGCATAGCCTCTAGGTGGTGCCTCCCAGCTGGGTGCCGAACCTCAGGAGAGTTGCTTCACCTCTGAATCAGTTTTCTCATCTCAAGTGGAAATAATGGTACCTACTTTAAGGAGGGTACCGGGTGGAGGGGGGCAAAGGGAAAAATTAGGGCAGCTGTATCAATAATATATACTTTAAAAAAGAATTTAATGAATTCATTCAGATAAATCACAATTATGGCAGAAACAGTATATTTTAGCTATTTTTATTATTGATTTCCTTTTACCACCCATAATTATCAACACCAGTATCCTCATCACTAGTATCACTGCCACGGCTGCGGCATTAGGCTAAATATACTTGTTTTCCCCTTTGAATCACTCCTACAATTCACGAGTTGTATTTTTGCTTTATTTTTAAAGTTTAGTTGTTACTTTTTGTTTTTAGTATATCTATATATTTTATATTCTCATTTATTTTTTTAAAGACTTTATTTATTTATTTTTAGAGAGAGGGGAAGGGAAAGAGAAAGAGAGGGAGAGAAGCGTCAATGTGTGGTTGCCTCTGGCACACCCCCCACTGGGGACCTGGCTCACAGCCCAGGCATGTGCCCTGACTGAGGATTGAACCAGGGACCGTTTGGTTTGCAGGCCCACACTCAATCCACTGAGCTACACAAGCCAGGGCCCTCATTTATTTTTTATTGCTTTATTGCTATATTGTTTCAAGAAACTTAACACTATTTGAGTTCTGTGATTCCAAATACATACTAGCGCTTCAGTTAGAAACTTTATATATGACATACATTGCCAAAATACAGGGATGGGCAAAAGTGATTTACAGTTGCATTGTGACGTGACACTCTTTTGAGTTAATAAAGCTATTGTAATCATCATAGCCTGCATATCTTTCCATATGATCAACTGTAAACCTACTTTTGCCCACCTCTGTATATAGTAACTGCCCACCAGCTGTTTGTGATTCTGGGTTATCTAGGCCTAGGATTTTTTTGTTTGATTTTTTTAAATTTTATTTATTTATTTCCAAAGAGAGGAGAAGGGAAGGAAAAAGAGAGGGAGAGAAACATCAATGTGTGGTTGCCTCTCACATGGCCCCTCCTGGGGACCTGGCTTGCAACCCAGGCATGTGCCCTGACTGGGAATTGAACTGGCGACCCTTTGGTTTCCAGCCCACGCTCAGTCCACTGAGCTACACCAGCCAGGCATTTGTTTGATTTTGTTGAGAAACCAGTAGCCTTCCCCATATTCACTGTCTAGAAGTCGGAAGCTGTCGAGGAGATGAATAGGGGAGAGACAAGAGGCAAATTGTCCTCTGGTCTCTTAATCATGTGGGTGCGTGAACCACCTTGAAAAATGTAAACTGCCTGCACTGTTGTTATTATGTATGACTGTAGAGAACAGATAGAGAAGGTGAGACAGTGAGAGAAAGGGGAAGCCTATAGTACGTGACCTTCAAAACAGTAGATCCCAGATGTGTTTGCCCAAACTGCTTTGTGGCCTTCCACTCTAGGAATATGGGAAGAAAGAGGGAAGATACCTCGTTAGAGCTCAGCATTTTCTCATTATTTCTGCATGTTAGTTTTCCTGAAGCAACAGCAAGTAGTTTTGCCAAAGTAAGCAGTGCTCTTGAAGCTCCTCGCCCCAGTGTGTATTGTCTTGGGAATGGGGCCTTCTCCACTTATTTTAGTAACTCTTGGCGGGGTGTCTTCTGTATGCCAGACTCCGAACAATGCCGTTTTCTTTTGCCCTCCCTTCAATCACGGTGTCCTTTTGCAGAGGGTCTGAGCATTTCTTGGCTCTCTGGGTCCTCAGAGGGAAGACAGGTTTCCTGGTTATACAGCTAGAGCTCTTCCCACAGCACCAGAGCTGTGAGGCAGGTGAACGGGGGCCAGGTTTATATTTGCATAGAAACTGGCATTGGAAGTTTTACTAGTGGAGTTACCGACTTTCTTTTACAACCCACATTCACCTATAGAACTCTAGGACGTGCATTGCTATTTTAACTTCATTTCTGGTACCGTTTTATGTTCCTCCCATTGTCTTTCTACCTTCTCTTTGCTCTGTTTTAGATTAATGCTACGTTTTCTGTATGGCGGTAAGCCTCTTAAACCCTTCCTGCAAGCGGAGAATACATAAACGGATGATTTTTTTTTTAAAACAGGAATCGACTTAAAGCTTCCAGTGCAGTAGAATCTGTAGACCTGCCAAACTGCCACCTGATTAAAGGCATCGGTAAGCATGAGAAATTACTTGTTATCCACCTCACATTGGTTGGCCACCAACACTCAAAAACTCTTTAACAGTATTTTGGCACACAATTACTGTTTATCCGAGAAAAAATCACATTTGATCAGTAGAACCTCTTCAACCAGCCTCTTTTGATCTCATGCTTCTTGTATTTCTTTTTACTCTGACTATAATTTATTAATTATTTTTATAATCCTATGTTTAGTCTTTGCATTCTTACTTGCTTAGTGACTTTTAGGAACATTTTTGTCAAGTCTGTATTCTTTGTCATGTGTGGCCTCCAAGATCTGTGTTCCATTAGCCTAGTAGTCAGCTAGTAGAGGTAAAACAGAAGGAGAACAAGTTATAAAATAGAAAATAAAAATCTCTCAACAAAGTCTCTATTCCCCACAGAAATAGCCCTTTATCTCTACAAAGGTTTTTTCTTATCCTTCCTGATATTCCCAATGTGAATGCAGACACATACAGGCATACTTCAGAGATATTGCTGGTTTGGTTCCAGACCATCACAATAAAGCAATGGCTTCAGTAAAATGAGTTGCAGTCCTTTTGCTTATGGAGGGTGTTGCTTCTAATTTATAAAAAACACAACATCTGGGAAGCACATATATATCTATTTTCTTCGCCACTGGCATCTTAATATAAGCTTATATCCTGCGGCCTGCTTTATTCCGAATGAAGTGCACATAGCTTTCCACATCAGCATGTGGGGATGTACCTCATTCTTTCTGGTACATACATGTACCATGATTTATTTAACCATTTCCCTCCTCAACGCACATTTGGGTGGTTACAGTGTTTGCAGCCACAAACAAATCAGTGAACGTGATTGCGTGTGCAGCTCTTGTATTCGTCTGCAGGATAAACCCTTAGTAGTGGGGTTGCTGTTCATCCAGCAGACATGTTTACAGTTTTAATAGTCATTGCTGTGGTGCCCTTGAGTTGGCGACACTCAGCAACTCCATACCTCATATTTATAATCGCCCTCTCCCGAAAGGGCTCACCGTGCTCTCGGCAGACACAAAAGTGCGGTCCTCAGCAGAAACAGAAGTGTAGTGACCTTTCTGGATCCCACACAAGGAGGTTTCACTTTCATGAACCTGTCCGTGTCCAGAAGAGCCTTTTCCGCTTCCAAGTTTTTTTTTTTCCTCCTGTACACATCTGTTTCCAAGGGGCTCTGTCTCCTTTCCTCTGTGGCTGCTTTTCCACTCTTTCCAGTCCTCTCTCTCTTCACTTAGACTTCCTGACTTCTTCTTATGGGGGCTTCTCTTTGTTTCAGTTGCCTAAACATTTAGCAGGAAGTTATAAACTCAGTATCAAATACCAGATGGACCAGATCTGTGCTGAATTATACAGACAATTCTAGAACTAAGGTTATCTGGAATCCCAAGAAACTCAGCAAAGCATCCTGCCTTCTGGCTGCCATCACGAAGGGCCCCCTCAGAACTGGTCACTAAGCAAAAGCCAGATGGCATCTGGAAGGGATGTTGGGAGGTTGAGTCAGTAGTCTTTAAGGTTATGTTTGCCACTGAGTTAATAATCGTCGAATTATTAAGCAGCCCTTGTCTTGTAAAGCCCAGCTTCTGTGAATTCAAGTCACACAATAGACCACAGGGCACAGCCAGATGCAGTACAGGACACACTGCCAAATGTATTGCTGTCATAACTCACTGGGTGGAGGGCCCCTCAGAGAAAAACCAGCCCAACAGCATTTGTATTCGGAACAAGCATCTGCCTGTGTTTGTGACCTTTATGTTGTGATGTGTGTGAGCTGCTGTCTGGAATTGGAAAGAATGAGGAAATAGGTCACCTGTGGCCCCTCTTGTGAAGTGTGTAATGCCTCTGAGACACTTCAGAAGGCAACAGAGCGCAGATGATGAGCGATTAGAAGCACATTTGGGATACATTTTTAGATCCAATTAGAATTGTGCTTTTTTTTTTTCCTTTCTTTTGGTTTTGCTCTGTGGTTAGCACACGCTATATGAACATTTGCTGAATGCTATGTCGGTGATGCGTAATGCTTAATAATAGCTCTTGGTTATATGTTTTTAACGACAGTTGCTTATTTGGTGGTCTTTGATTATAAGGAATCACAGTGTACTGGGCATACTTTCCCATATAGGCAAAAGCAACTTCTTATGGTACGCGGTGAGGATAGAGAGCTTCTCGTGTTTACTTTCCACTTTGGAAACAGCAGTAGCCATGTACTTGAGGCCGAGTAATCCCTCCAAGAGGTGAGACCATTACCCCTTCCTCTTCCACACACACGCACACACACAGACGACGCTGCTTTTACCATGACTGGTGCTTTATCCACATCATATCATGTCTTTCTGTTTCAATCAATGGTAACCGTCTGCCACACATACAGGACGGATGCCTTCTGTGGGACAGAAAGGGAGTTCACTATTCCATTCTTTGTATTCCTCCCCAGTATGTCTTATAGACAGAAACTAAGCTTTTACACACCCAGGATTTGGCAAAATATCAATATCTAAATAACAAAAATTATAATCACAAGAACTAGTGAATTCTATGTGAAGCTTGAAAGTTTAAAACATTTTTCTAAGTGTTTTTCAAAATGCTGGCATTCAGAGTCCTGGATTAAAACAAATTTTAAATGTATTATCTCACTGGAGTGAATTAAAGATTTTATATACTTGGCAATCAAGACCTTTGTGACAATTGCTGCTTGGGAGATTTTTTTTAAAGGCATTAAAATGTGCAGCTCTTGTCATTAAGTGCTTTACAGTCTGCCTGTGAGCAGGAAAACAGCAAGACCCACTAGTGTGAGATAGAAGTATTTTTTTTTCTTTTTATAACAGATGAGGACCTAAGGCTCAATAACTTTTGCACATTCTCTTTCTAATATCACTCCCCCAGAGTGATTAATGCACATGGCTGACTAGTAAACTGAAGAAGTGGGGGGGAAAGGCCACATGACATATTGGATACTCTGCTGGGTAAGGCAAGGGCTGATCTGCTGTTGCAAAGTTACAGTAAGTAACTGAGAGAACAGAGAAGTGTATTTACCGTGATAGTCCCAAGATGAGCAAATGGCCGAGGCAGATTAGGTGACCGTGCCCGATGTAGTCACTCTGGGAAAAGGCGGATGAAGCAACACAGCTCTCTTTTACACACTGCCTCCGTCTTGGTCAAAGACTAGAACTCCGGTTAGTTGCTATTGCCAGCAGGAAGGGGTAGAAAGAAAATTTACATAAATATTCGTTTTACTTTATTTTACCTACTAGTGGCATACATCTTGCACTACTGCCACATCCCATTAACTAAAACTCAGACAAACACCACATCTATCAGCAGGAAAGGGCCGGGCGTGTCCGAAGCTGTGCTGCTATGGGCCTGCAGCTGGAGAGGACGGGGAGCACAGGTACTGGGCAGTGGTTGGCCATCTCTGGCGCAGACAGGTGATTATTAACAGAGGAAGAAGGGGTCAAAATCAGATGTGCTAAACTAGAAGACTGTCTGGAGAAGAGGGGTTTTGAAAGAGGTTTTCAGGAAAAGAACAAGATATACATTGGTGATGATCTTGGTGAGAGGTACAGAAGTGAGCATTTTCAGGGGAAAGCCAGTCCATGGAACTGACCGCAGTTGAACTTACAAAGTGAAGTGTCTGTGGAGAGGAACCAGGGGTGGTTCAGACAGAAAAGTCATTAAATGCGAGGCTGTATTTTTTCTCTATGTGCTTTTAAGTCAGAACAAAAGGATCTGAGTCCCAGCTTTCGAGTCTGTGATCTTGAATAATTTGCTTAACCTTTCAAAGCCTCCATATTCTCTGTTCTAAATAAGTTAAGAGATCATGATATTGCTTCTTAGGGCTATGAGACCTATGAAATAATGTGCATCTTTACTTAAGGAGCCCGATACTCGGTAAGCAATGTGTTAGTAGCTATGAATGCTATTCCTCCTCCTCCTTCTTTTATTATTGGAGGAAAAAATGTCTCCAGCATTTGACTTCCTTGCAGTAATCGCACCAAACTGGTGATAAAAGATGATAAAAGCCTAAGTAATGGCTGTAGGAAAGAAGATAGAGGACTAAATCTGGAAAATATTCTAAAGAAAGCTGCAGATGTCTTTTTCTTGTTCTTTGGAATTAGGCCATGGAATTAAACATAAAGAAGAATTACAATGTAGTTGAAATGAAAATATCTTTTAAAAAACATTGTTCTTTCTTGATTATTTAAACAATACTATCATTTGTAGAAAATTTTAAAGAAAAATATAAAGACAATGAAAATTTCTCATAATCCTACCATCTGAAGAAACACTTAAAAAATTTTTGTATCTTTTTTTTGTCTGTGTGTAAGCGTGTACATATGGAAATGAAATGGCCTTAAATAATTTTTCTGGAACTACAAATTTGAGTTGAGTTCCTACTCAATGAAATGGATCCAAAAAGCAAAACTTGGACCAGAGTTCTGTGTGTGTGTGTGCGCGTGTGTGCGTGTGTGCGCACCACAGAGTTCCCTGGTCCCCGCCCGTCACCAGTTGAGAACCACCATGGGAGTACAGCCTAGTGCTTCTTAACCTTTTTTGGGGGTATCACAGAGCCTTTTTGACATCCCAGGAACCTTTTCACAAAAATTTCTCATCTGCACATACAGGAAACATTTTACATTGCATAGAATTTCAAAAGAGCCATAGACTCTTTGAAACTCATTTTGGCTCCTTAGGGATTCACAGACCTCAGGTTAAAATTTCTTTCACTATATCATGATTAAGCTGATATGTATCTTCTTTCCAAGGAACAGGCAGATGGATCATCTTTACAAAGGAATGGTTGGCATTTTAATTTTCTTTTACTTGACTATCTTAGAACCAGCAACACTGGAGACAACCAGCCAACTGCAAACTCATGAATCAAAACCAAAATGGCCAGATAGTTGCTGAGTCTTTTTTTGACAACCTAGAAATAATCTTAGAGAAATCTTATGGAAAGGGGAAGATTTGATTTTGTGGATTCAGAGAATGTGTCATGATTTGGCTTGATCTGTGCCATTTTTATTCCTCTTTTCTGGTGTTGGGTCTATTATCTGTCTGCACAATTTACACAGTGAAACCACTGGGAAGGTCTTATGTCTAATTATTTGCTGTGCTGTCTGCAGTGTACTGCTAACAATCAATAAACAATCAATAGTAATTGTAGTCTGCCTCAGAGACATGCGTTAGAAGCTTCAATTGGCTTATGTGCATGGTATTTTTCATTAATTTTCCTTTGCTAGCTTTTTTCCCCCTGCAATTTAAAGCCTAAATTTAAAGATTAAACAGAAAGCTTTCTTTGGCTCTTGAGAACAAGCAGGCATTGTTTTTTAAAGAGGGAATATGTAATCCCAGGTGTCTTCTCTCTGCTAATGAGAGAAATGTCTACGTTTGCTTCAAATTGAATGAGCAGAGTAAGGGACAGGGCTATTTGCATGGTTAAATGACTAGGAGCCCTTCATTTTGAAAGTAATATTCCCCTGATGTCAATTACTTTTGTACAGACATCTGGATGTTTATCATAAGGGTGTACAGATGTCAACTTTTCCTGTATTATCCCTGGAAATATGGTGATTACTTGACTTTGATTTGAGTAAACATAAAATATGTAACATTTAAAGTCAGAAGTTCACCACCGGAAGGGATTTAGACTGACATTTATTGAGGAGAGTTAGTTCCTTGGAAAAAACTTGGAACCATCCCTAAAGATGCAGACACTGATAAAGTAAACAAAGTCCTAGTTATGCTCTGTTAAACAAATAACAGAATTGGAACATGACATTGATCTGTTTCTTGAACTTGCAGAAGCTGGTGCTGAAGATATTGACATTCTCCCCAATGGTCTGGCTTTCCTTAGTGTGGTGAGTACCTTCGATCTTCCCAAACTCAGTGGAGGAGGTCCAGGGGAGTTTGATGAGACCTGCAGAGCAGCGACTTATTTTTTGAATTCCTCACTTTTAAAAATATGTTCTTAAAAAAAAAGGTCAAAGAGGATCTTGGAAAATGTCCTCAAACTTACC